>VUQH01020090.1:1609-12114 GCA_015106775.1 Etroplus canarensis | reverse complement strand
TTATCTCTCTTATATATATATATCTATATATCTATCTATCTATACATATATATATATATATATATATATATATATATATATATATGCATTTTAGTTTATACAGTACTGTGCAAAGGTCTCAAGCCACCTCACGTCTTTGTATTTTGCTTGGAAATGGTGCAAAGATTCATTTAAACATGTGCAAACATGAATGGAAATACAAGCTTCAGCAGCTTGTAGGACCACATTTGGTGGTAAAAAGTTATCATTTTCTGTCTCACTTTTTCAGTTTCTCAAATTCTCATGGAAAAATATATGCCCACTCTATTTTACAACATTGCTTCAACTCACTGAGGTTTGCAAGCGTTCATGCACAGCTCCACCACTGCATTTTTTCAGGTTGAGGTCTGGACTTTGACTGGGCCATTGCAACACATTGATTCTTTTCTTTTTTTCAGCCTTTCTGTTGGAGATTTGCTGCTATGCTTGGGATCATTGCCCTGCTGCATGAGCCAATAAGCCAAGATTCCGCTGTCAGAAACATGCCTTCACATTGGCTCTTGAATACTTACAGGAGTTCATAGACGACTCAGTGACTGCAAGGTGCTCAGGGTCTGTGACTGCAAAATTAGCCCAAATTATCAGCCCTCCACCACCGTGCTTGACACCTAATGTGGCACTGTGCATTATAGTCAAACATCTCCACTTTTGTCTCATCTGTACTGAAGTCTTCTAGCTTGTTCAGACACAACTCTGCAACCCGGGCCGTGTTTCCATGTTCTTTTTGGGGATACAGCCTCTTTCTTCTGGCAATCCTTCCAAACATGCCAAACCTGTTCAGTCTTTTTCTAACTGTACCATCATGGACTTGAACATTTAACATAGATATAGCTCCTGGGTTTTTTGCAATTTGTCTGAGCATTGCACGGTCTGACCTTGAGATGAACTGACTGGGACATCCACTCCTGGGAAGATTTTAGCATTGTGTTAACACACGCACACACTGCAGACCAGCAAACGGCCAGAGTCTTTGGTTTCACAGAGTGTGCTCACACTGGCTGGTCATCAGTTGATCAAATGCTTTTGATCAGAAGCACCTGGCTACTTACACTCAAACTTCCTGTGGAATAAGGCTGCACTTAGTTTTTCACAGGACTGCATAATGGTAGCATAAAGACAAGCTGAGAAACACTGTACATGAACATATTTGTGTATTTGTACTTCAAAAAACACATTTACGGACATATGTTCATGACTGTTTTGAGGGTGTGGTGTAGATACAGTTGACAGTGCTAAAATACAGGTACAATTTTTAATTTTAATAAAGCTACATGTCTCTAAAAATCTGCACTCATCCTGTGATGCTGTCAATGAAAATACACTAAAAACACCGAAAGTGAAAGCACTTTAAAATACTCTTTCTTCTTGCAAAATTTTAGTTAATTAAAAGAAAATGCCCTTTAAATTAATGTAAATAAAAATACTGTGAATGAAATGACAGCAGAGTAATTTACTGGAGTGTAAAATCTGCAGAAACGTTTTAGTGTAAAATAAATCCTCCACAGAGCACGCAGAAATGTCTCTACCCCCTCCATCACAAATGATGCATTTCAGAGACCACAGTGCTTCTAAAGTGAGACACTGGGACATGTCCTACCTGTTTGATGAAAGCAGACAGGTTTCGGAACTGTTGTGGTCCATCAAAGATACCGTGCACAATAATGACCGGTTTGTAGCAGTTTGTGCAAACAGCTGCAAACAGCAGCAGCGGCAGCAGCGGGCCGTGCGGACCTGCGATGGCCCGCGGAGCCTTCATCTCTGCCCGGGTTCAGGCGGGGAGCAGTGGGGGGGGTCCGCCGGGGGTGATCAGAGGACTCTAACCTGAGGTGGAGTCTCTGACTGTCGAACTCTGTCTGACGACTCACACGACAGTGCGCTTTGCTTCCTCATTGCTCAGATGTGGAGTTGGTTTCTCTGCTCACATCCGTTTTACAGCCAGCTGGTAACATCATCACCCACCCAACACTTCATCACAGAGACAAAGACGGAGACACTTCCTCCAGTTACACTTTTTCACCCTTACAGCCCCCTCAAGGCGCTTTGGACTGCCAGGTACAGACCTGCGACCTGTTGGTGACGGTGGGAAGGAAGAACTCCTTTTGAACAGGAGGAGGTCTCTGCAGGACCACATTGAAAGAGGAGCAGCCATCTGCTCCTACTAGCTGGGGGTGATTGGAACAAGAAGATAAAAAAAAAACGTGAGGACAGAGAGACAAGGATGACACAGACTATGGGAGGGAGGACAAAATGTGAGGGGGGGTGGAACACGTGGGAGAAGAAGAAATACTCTGTGCATCATGGGAAATCCCCCAGCAGCCTAAGCATACAGCATTTTTTGTCATTCATATTTTATTAGGTTTTTGTTGTATACAATAAACACAAAATATGACACAACCAGTACATAAAGAAAAATACACAGTGGGGGAAAAAGGCAAAACAAACAGCAAAGCCATCCGTCTTTTTACAGTCTGGCGCGACATTTGGTATATAAATCAACCGTTTTGCCCAGAACTCCTCAAACTCATCCATCTGTGAGCTTAGTTTAAAAGTTATTATTTCCATTGTAAAGATACTCTGTGCCAGATCAACCCATTCACTGACAGTAGAGGTTTAAGTGTACAGCATTTTAACCAAAAGGATGGTTCAGCTAGGCCTAACTATAAGCTTTATGAAAAAGGAAAGTTTGAAGCCTGATCTTAAATGTAGAGAGGGTGTCTGTCTCCTGAAGACAAACTGGGAGCTGGTTCCACAGGAGAGGGGCCTGATAGCTGAAGGCTCTGCCTCCCATTCTGTAATTAACCAACAATAATCAGTTCAATTTAAACATGTTGTGTTCTGAGATGTAATAAAATATGTTAATATACTGTTGTCATCTCGGTACAGTAAAAGCAGTCATATTACCTTACAGTGTGGAGCACCTTGAGGCGACTTTTGTTGTGAATTGGTGCCTTATATAAATAAAATTGAATTGAATTGATGTGAATATACTTGTTTGACTGGGATTTGATTAAGTTAAGTCCTAAATGCATAGTTTTTTTTTTCACTTCAGAGCATTTTACACAGACCACACATAAAAAAAATCATGTTAGCTGTCATGCTACCTGTCTCCAGGTGGTACTGATGTGGAATAGTCAGTACCTACAAATAACTTGGACTTCACCTGGACAATAAACTGGACTGGTCAGCTAACACAGATGCACTGTACAAGACAGGACAGAGACATTTTACTTCCTGAGGAAACTGCGGTCCTTTAACATCTGCAGTAAACTCCTGCTCATGTTCTACCAGACTGACAGATGAAGGAGATGCAGGAGCCTCCGTCGACTATGAGGTATGCACTGGAGAGAAGAGGAATGAAAGTGAGTAGAAACAAGATGGAGTACATGTGTGTGAATGAGAGGGAGGCAGGTGGAACGGTGAAGATGCAAGGAGTAGAGGTGGTGAAGGTGGATGAGTTTAAACACCTGGGATCAACCATCCAAAGCAACGGACAGAGCACAAGAGAGGTGAAGAAGAGAGTGCAGGCAGGGTGGAGTAGGTGGAGACAAGTGTCAGGGGTGCTTTGTGACAGAAGGATAGCAGCAAGAGTGAAAGGGAAGGTTTATAAGACGGTAGTGAGACCTGCTATGATGACCTGCTATTAGAAATTATTCAATCAGAGGGACAGCTCAGGCTGAGATGGTTTGGACATGTTCAGAGGAGGGACAGTGGACATACTGGACAAAGGATGTTGAAGATGGAAGAGGAAGAGAGGAAGACCACAGGGAAGGTTGATGGTTGTAGTGAAAGAGGACATGCAGAGGGTTGGTGTGAGGGAAGAGGATGTGAGGGACAGGATGAGATGGAGACAGATGATCTCCCTGAAGGGAGCAGCCAAAAGAAGAACATCTTATGATCTCTCAGTTCTTAAATGGAAAGATGATTGGTCCTTAGCATCATCTGATTTTTCTGATTTAGTGTCTTGGTTATTTATCACGCTATTATTTTCAATTTCCGGCCTTCATGTGTAATTGAGTGTTTACAGTGTATTGTCAATAAGTGTTGCTGTTCTTCAGATGGCCACACGGGGGCAGTGAGCTCTGCAGCTTCTGATCCTCTTCAGGCTAGCATGACGTGTTTCCGTGTGGAAGCTGCGCGTGCGTTAAGCTAAAAACCAAAACACTTTGCACTTTCTTTGCGTTTGTGTGGTGGGTTCAGCGCAGATAAGTAGCTTTTTGTGCCTTTCAAAGGATGCGTGTCCTCACCGAGGGTCCTACCTGGGGTCTTGTGATCTACATCCGGAGCTAAGACTTCATTTTAGGCAGGAGTTAGCAGAGTCGGCTAACTGTCAGCCTGCTGCTTCAGTCACAGCAGGAACGTTTGGGAAGCGGTGAGGTGAGTTTGTCAGCTTTTCCCCTCTTTTATTAAAGGACGTGTTATGGCGCTGTTGTAATCCTCACACTTGTACAGCTCAGGGCTGATACTGAGACGTTAGAAGACCTGTTAAAGCTCAGAGCGGCTCAGCTGACAGCAGCGTGTTTAGGGCGACGTTAAAGGACTCTCCAGCCGGGGCGACCAGGTCACAGCAGCAGTGTTACATCAAACCGTGGGGGGCACAGCAGAGGCTTTTTGTCACGGACAGGATAAATACGCTATGTGGACAAAAGTATTGGGCCACCTGCAGGAGTTGGACCCCCTCTGCGGCCAGAACAGCTTCCCCTCTGCTGGGAAGGCGTTCTGCAAGGTGTTGGGAGTGTGTCTGTGGGAAAGTCGTGACCATTCATTCAGAAGAGCATTTGGGAGGGCGTGGCTCGCAGTCTCTGTTCTAGTTCATCCCAGAGGTGTTGGATGGGGTTGAGGTCAGGGCTCTGTGAGGGCCAGGCTTTTTGTGCGCTGGGGCACAGTCACGCTGGAAGAGAACGGGGAAGGGGGAAGTGTGTCGGTCGTGCCACACAACTCGACACCATGACAATTTAACAAGCGCATGCTGGCGTAGGAAAAAAAACTGCAAGTAAGTCCGGGGAAGTTTTGTATGTGTTAAGAGCACGCATAATTACGCCAGTCTACAAGGTAGTAAGATGAGGTCGCAGGAAAGTTTTGAGTCATGCGCAAAACCTCCAACGCGTGCCAGCGTATGGCTCTTAACCTCCCACATACGAGGACCATATGTTGCAGGTACTTAATGAACTCGGAGACTTAAGTTACTCATGTCGAAATACGTGGAGATAATGTCTAGCGTAACCAAAAGGTATTAATAACCTATAACATGTTTGTAACATATATCAAACGTACCTCCAATGCATAGTGTTGTTTGTAGACGTATTTGATGTGATCCAGTCTTACTGAACTTGTTTCTAACACACAGCTGCCTAATAATTGCCTATGTGGTGCGTTTAAGGGGAGTGGTATAAATGGGCTTCAGGTTGTGAATGCCGGCAGTACGATCTTCTGTATATACGTCCATTTAACATCATTGTTCTGCGTCTGCAGGGAATTTGAATGCGTTGGCATAAGCTTGTTTAATCATCATGGTGTGACAGGGAGCTTACAGAGTCCAGAGGTGGCGTGCTTCACACCACTCCTTCTGACACCTGGCCTTGTGCTTGGTGAGGTTTGCATGCAGCTGCTCAGCTATGAAGCTCCCAGTGCAGTTTTTGTGTTGTTGATAATGCCAGAGGAGGTTTGGAACTCAGCACTGGGAACTTTCAACGCACTATGCTCCTCAGCACTTGGCAACCCCACTCTGTTACTTTATGTGTGGTCTTCTGCTTCATGGCTAAGTTGCTGTGGTTCCTAAACGCTTCATCTTTGCAATAATCCCACTTACAGCTGATGGTGGAATATCTAAGGGAGAAGAAATTTCACCAGCTTACATTTTGCAGCAGTGGCATCCTGTCACAGTACCACGCTGGAATTCAGTGAGCTCTTTAGAATGAACCGTTCTTTCACATTTTTATGTGTGCTTGATTTTATACACCTGTTGCACTGGGACTGACTGAACCACCTGAATTCAACGATTAAGAAGGGTGGCTCAATATTTTTGTCCATCTAATGTATCTCAGTCTTCAAAGTGTTCCTCTTAACTTTTCCCAGATTTGAACAGTCTAGCCAAAGTGTCTTTTGCTTCAAACCTGGTTTTGTTGTGGTCTGCACGTGAAAAGTAGTATTGTGAAATTGCTGTTTGGTTTGTGTTTTCATGTCAGCAGTGTGTGTGTGTGTTACATATTCTTTAGCTTCTCTGGGATGCTCTTGTACGGATCTGATAAGTCTAGGTTATCATTTTAAATCTTTCTTTGATCTGAAATTTAAAACCAGTACTATAATTTAATCCAGCCCAGGTTTAACAAGTAGAACTGATTCGTTTTTGTATCATAGACAAAACCGTTGTTATTTAATTATGATTAGGTGTATTGAAAAGCATTTTGGCTTTAACAGTATATCTAGCACTCTTACACTAACATTTCCATTAACATTTCCCTTAGTAGTGCAATTACAGAGTCCATACAGAGCTTATTAACAGGCATGTTTATAGCTTTTGAGTGTCATTCTTCAAAGGAAAGCATTATTTCCCACTTTATTTTCAGACTCTAAAGCATCTTTTCATGATTATTTTAAAATAAAGTTCTTATATACTTCGTTCATCCTCTGTGTGAAACAAGTATTATTTAAACCATTCCTCTGCATTAAAGCCTTTATTCTGATTGGCTGCCTCTTCTAAACAGGGTAGGGGTTCTGTATTCATAGCCAGAGCTGTGTACCTGAGGCGGCCATGTTTGGGACATACCCCCTCTGTGACATCATACAGCGCCAAGCGTTTTAAAAACTGGCCGAAACTGAGTGTTTGAGCAGTGTGAAGCCAGAGCTTCTGTCTCGCAGAGGTTACGTGTCGGTATGCTGACCTCATTATTTGAAACTTCACACATGTCTGCGTATAATATGAGCATCCACCAATAGAACAGTAAATATATGAGAGAGAGGAAATGAGGAAAAGCGTAACAGGTCACCCTTTCATGTTCTGTATAATTTGTTAATTTTGAATTTTCTGAGGATCAATTTATTCTTAAATTAGTCATTTGTTGAATCAAATATTGTCTTGTAATTTGTAAGTTTTCTGTAAAATTAAGGCTTCCTTCGCACTGCAGGTCTTAATGCTCAATTTTGATTCTTTTTGCTGAGATCCGATTATTTCGCGTGGTCGTTCATATTATTATTTGAACCCGACCGCCATCGGACTCCAGTGTGAACAGTCTACGGCACATGCGCAGAAGAAGACGTGACGTCACGCGCAGCACGCTGTGTTTTTTTCTCGCCTCCTCCGGCGCAGAATTATGGCGTCTCGCTTCGGTGACGGAAAAGTCGGATGAAATGTGACGTGACCGTTCAGACTGAGGTTGCTTTGAAAAACACGGGATACGTATCGATTCAGGACCGCACGTGGAAGCATCCGATTTGAGCAAATCAAATATGTTTTGTTCAGACTGTCATAAAAATTCATATTTGGGTCACATATGGGCAAAAAAATTGTATTTGGGCCACTTTTGCCTGCAGTGTGAACGTAACCTTAGTGAGCAGTAACAAAAAAGCAGGTGCAAACTGAAAACTTCACAGACGTGTACCTTGCTGGGGTTTACACAGAGATAACCTGACTCTGGGTGTTCGATTTTAGCCAGCGCTTTCTGAAACGTCTGCATTTTGGATGACCACATGTTTGTGTTGTGGCTGCCCCCCTTCAGTAGTCACCATGGCCAATCTGGAGCAGTGGGTGAGTGACCGTCTCCACGACATCCTTGGGCTCAGTGACAAATATGTGTCTCAGTTTATGATCGGCACTGCGCGGAAAGCGTCGAGCCCTGAAGACTTCGTGGCTCGTCTCGAGCAGACGGGCACGATTGACATCGACCAGAGTGTGACTGCCTTCGCAAAGGAGCTCTTTGAAAAGGTTCGTTCATAAAATTCTACCGTCATTCAAAGGGGGAAACTGCATTTTTAGCTTTAGTGGGTGAAAAAAGCCTCTAGTGTTGTTTTACTGCTTTGTGTCGCAGGTTCCTCGTAAACAGGTCGCTGAGAAGCCGTCCCGAGTGATTGAACGGCAAGCCATCGAAATGGAGAGGAAGAACCGGACATACACATTACTGGAGGACAGCGACGACGCCGATGAAGACGCTGCAAGGGAGAAACAGAAAGGAAAAAAGAAAAGTAAAGATAAGGAGCGTGGAAACAAAAGGAAGCACATCAGACAGAAGAAAGGCAGCGAGTCGTCGAGTGAGGAAGAAGCGCCTAAAAGGTAATCCGCTTTTCTGCTGCTGCGTGCTGAGGCCGGTGTCATTTCTGCTGTCCATTTGCTGTCAAAGTTGAACTCATTTTCATATTTTGTACAAAAGCAGCAGCCTGAAGTATTTTTCTGCAGTATCAGGGGTAACTCAGTCCAAGAGGACCACAAGTCAGGCAAGAGAGAAGAGGAGGAAGAGGAAGAGTGGGAGAAGGAAGAGAGAGAGCGATTGCAAGACATTGAAGAGAGAGATGCGTTTGCCCAGCGAGTGAGGCAGAAGGACAAAGACAAGACCCGTAACATCGCTGAGCGGACAGACAAAAAGGTGCGCAATGACAGATTCAAACATGTTCTTTCAAAGAAGACCTTCTGTGTGAAGGAGGTAATCATGGTTCCTCTTGTTTTCTGTTCCACAGGCTTATGAGGAAGCTCAGAAGAGGCTGAAGATGGCTGAAGAAGATCAGAAGAACATGGTGGGTGGTCTAGCAGAATATGTGCACTAAAGGAGTCCTGCAGTCCTGTGCTTCAGAGATTACTGATTCTTAGAATAAAAGCAAAAACCAGTCACATCACACCACTGTGCAATAAAGTTTCCGTTTCCTCTTTGAAGTTGCCGGAGTTGAGGAAGCGTTCTCGACGGGACTATCTAAAGAAGAGAGAGGCGGAGAAGCTGGAGGACCTGGAGGCAGAGATCATGGACGACGAGTACCTTTTCTCCACAGAGGAGCTGACTGAGAGGGAGAAAAAGGAGCTGGAATACAAACGCACCATTCGGGACCTGGCTAAAGATTACAAAAAGGCCGGAGCCAAGGAACAGGAGGAGAGGAAGAACAGATACTACATGCCGGAAGAGACGAGGAGAAAAGTAGGAATGAGGGATGTCACATGTGGGAACTCGAGTAGGTACAATTATGTTATATCAACTCTTTTACTGTCGTTCCCCGGTGACTAGGAGGTGCCGCAGAGGGACCTGGAGCTAGAGGAAACCCCCATGGAGCTGGGAGGAGAGCAGGGCCGCTGGGAGGAAGAGAGGCTAAAGACGGCCTCCCTCAGCTTCGGGGCCAAGAAGGAGCGAGAGCAAGGGATGAAGCAGGAGCAGGAGAAGTACCAGCTCATCCTGGAGGAGGACGAGATGATCGACTTTGTCACCACTGCCATTACCATGAAGGGAACTCGGACAGAGAAGGTGAGACACATCTTTCTGCTCCTTTGTTACTGTGTGTCTCAGTTTATTTTGATCATGACCGTTTCTTTCCAAAGCTTTCAAATTAGCTTGAATCTCCCTGAGGTTCAGTATGTAATGTTGATTAAAAGGTGCAAGAAGACACACTTATTTTTCCCAATAAGAATCTGTTTGTGCAGGTTTTAGAGGGACCTGCACAATCTTATTCACTGATATGTAATTTCAACAAGACAAAAAAGGAAGCTTTATAGCTTATTACACCTACCTTTGTACATGCAGAATGCTCTAAAAGGCAACATTTTTATAAACAGGT
This sequence comes from Etroplus canarensis, assembly GCA_015106775.1. Taxonomy (NCBI): domain Eukaryota; kingdom Metazoa; phylum Chordata; class Actinopteri; order Cichliformes; family Cichlidae; genus Etroplus; species Etroplus canarensis. The sequence goes on along the minus strand of VUQH01020090.1, from coordinate 2,331 downwards.
TTCACAAAAACAAAGACTAAAGAAAAGGAAATAAAATAACACCTTTTTATTTACTTAGTGACCAAAGCATTTGTATTTCCTGGTCACAAAAACTATATTCAAGTCCTCTTGGGTAAATGTACATATTTTTATATTTGTCCTGAGCCCTCCTTTTTTACCCATACCTTTTCTCTCAGTCTCTGCCCAGTGTTCAGATTGAGTTTAGAAGAAAAAAATCTAAGGATTATAAAGAGTGTAAGAAATGGCATGTATTTACATACTAGGAATCAGAATACCTGGAATACAGAAACAGCTGTCTTAAGTGTTGGAGAAGCGTTCACAGCTTGAAGTCAGCCTTCCAAAAGCAAATGTTACTGTGGTTTCTCTACAAAAGGTTAATTTTTACCCCAGAATCATTAGCTAAAATTTTCCAGGCTCAAGGAAATAAAGAGGTCTCTAAAAGTGGAGAAGCAGGTGATTTCCAATTTAAATAATGACAACGGAGGGGAGAGTCCGCTGGCAACACTGCAGTTATTCAGGTCAACTTTTAACTCTCCTGCTAATGCGCCACTAGAGGGCAGCAGCAGAATGGATGATTGAAAAGAGCAGCTCCAGTCTTCAAGCCCATTTGACTATTAAACCACATTCACACTTCAGGCAAAATACAAATTTTTTTACGCATATGTGACGCAAGTCTGATTTTTTTTTTTTTTTTTTTTTTTAAATCGGTTTCCGGCCACTTT
>VUQH01020083.1:3795-18591 GCA_015106775.1 Etroplus canarensis | reverse complement strand
CCCGCATGTGTTTGGACTGTGGAAGGAAGCCGGAGCACCCGCAGAGAACCCACGCATCAGCATGATCGAGCACTGACATAAAAGAGGGAGGAAACGAGTATCTTTCTTTCATCAAAGGACAGCTTGTAATGATAAGACAACTAATTTTGGTATGTTTATTAAGTACATGGTCAGATCTCTGCAGCTGTAATGCTGTTCAGGGACGCAGGACGACAGGGTCAGAATACACAAGCTGAGACAACCCACAAAGTCGTGGACATCCGAATGCACCCTGAAGCTCGCTGCCTTTTTTTTTTTTCTTTTTTTTTTTTTTGAAAGGTTGTTGGACATTCCAGTTAGGCTCACTTTCAGATTTGTGAGGCAGTTATTCATTCATAAATGCATTTTTAAATTTTAGTAAAACCATCGGCATGCTTTAGGGCAAACTTGCCCACTTTAGGAGAGAGTCAAATTGGATATGTCAAGTAGAAATGTCCAAACGCCTATATTAATATGTACACTGTACCCTTCACAAAGTGCCTTGTAAATAATTGATTGTGTATTAAATTGTATCAGGCCTCTTTTGATTTTTCAATTATTTATTGGAGGATTAATTGTGCGTTCTAAAAATAAATGCAGCCGGGGAGAACGTGTGTAAAAATGGCTGCAGTGTCTGGCCTTGTTGGAGAACCTTGCCTGTCATTAGTTATCCAATCATTACCTGTTTTAATGTCTTTCAAGGTACTTTGCCCTGAGTTGACATCAGGCGTCGCCTTTTCTCTCGAGACGTTTTTGTTCTGTTCATGATTTGAAAACCCACCAAGTGTAACACATTTGCTTCTCTACACATTTTACGGTAAGTGTTTGACATTTGGTGAAACTGTGCTTCCTCTTTGTCCTTTTCTCTGGCGTCTTTAATAACTTATGGGGAAAGCACAATTTTTATATAGGAATAATAAAATTTGGGTGTGTACGTTGATTTATGGCTAGAGTTGGTTTTGCTTTGTCAAACAGCTGAAAATGCAGCCTGTTGGTGTCCGTGCAAAAAGCTGCAGTAACTTTATGTGTAAAGCGAGCAGCGACCTCCAGGAAAACACTGTAAACCTTTCCTTTAAGAACAGCGTTTACAGCAAATGGTTCTACCAAACTGATTACTAAGAAGGAGACATACTTTTATTAATCCTTTATAGGGAAATTACAAAGTTTGATGCCTTACTCAAGGGCACCTCGGCGGTGCTCAGGAGGGGGTAAGCCCACACCTTCCCAGACTCCAGTCTACCTCCATATGCATGGGTCCATAACTGGGTGCTGAAGGTCATGAATTGGCCTCCAGGTCCAGGCGGGTCTTGAACTGGCGAAACCTTCTGGTTTCCAATTAAGTCTCCTGACGGACCGAGTCGCTGCCGCCCCCTACTGCTAGACCAGGGGTCGGGAACCTTTACTATCAAAAGAGCCATTTTCAAGGAACTTTTAGCCAAAATATCTGTGTGGAGCTTCAAAACTAATTTAATCCTCATAATGAAGGTGATGCAGAGTGTTCCCATAGTGTAGTGGTTTACATGTTCGCCTCACAAGTGAAAGGTCCTGGGTTTGATTCCAGATGGGGACAGAAGCCCCTCTCACGGGTTGCGTCAGGAAGAGCATCTGGCATAAAACCTCTGCCACATTACCAGTGTGGATTAATGCGCTGTGGCGACCCCTTGGGGAGAATACAAGGGAGCAGCCGAGGGTACATACAGTATAATGAAGATGATGCAGCTTATTAAGTATACATTAGCCTATTAACATTGCTAACTGGGTTTAAACTAAAACCTTTTAACACAATTAACCGCTTTCCAATGGAGCACAGCTGCATTTTTGTTTCAGTAATACCATGTATCATGTTTTTGTTACATTTATTCAGTTATGGAACTAAAATGTTATTTTTTTTCGTGTTCAGCATTATTTATTACAAACAAAATGGAACAATCGTCAGATGAAGTAAAAATATCTATTAACACATTTAGACTTTGAAACAGAGTAGCTGTGAACAGAATGTTCAGAATACTTTATTTACACATGCAGGCCACTCTGTTTATGTGCAGATAAGTTAAATTATGAGTAGCCAACTTTAATAATTGAAACACAGCAGCCCAATAACTTAAGAAATCATAAAAGTGGACCATTTATGTATTTCCATCCCTGCTAGTCTCTGCTGCTAAGGTTCAGCAATTTTCAGAGGATGATGGAGGCAGGCTGTGATGCACAGATTTATTTGGAGTTAATTTTTACAAGCGTAGATGCTAAAAAATCTCTTAAAGAAATGATACAGAAGAATTTAAATGTAAAAACAATTATTTGGATGTTCATCCACTTTAATTTTCAAAGCCCCAGGGAGCCACTGGAGATTGCCAAAAGAAATGCAGGTTCGAGACCCCTGTACTAGACGATTGCTGCTCTACGCTTGACCTGCTGAACAAGCGGACGATGTCGGCGACTGATTTCAATGCCTCTGCCATGGAGGCATTATGTTTTCGGGTTGCCCGTGCATCTGTCCATCTGTCCATTGCAAAATGTATGACTAAAGGAGCTGACTTAATACGTATGATGGGTAAAACATCTGATAATATTAACAAGGCTGTGGGGTCAAAGGTCAGACTCACACAGGATCATACTTGAAGCACAGGCATACTGGTTGAGTTCTAGGCATTTCATTAAGAACTAAGATTTGAACTGTTTACCACACCACACACTACTTGACTTTATGAACTAACTTCAGACACTGGCTGGAAAAGCCCCGGACTGATTGCCAGTCCTCACGTCTAAATCACAGGGAAATTTTTAGCCGTGAGGGCGGTTTGCGGTCTCGGACTACTCTTGTTATGAGTGAATCAGCGACGTGCAGTGATTCAGCGGTCTGAAACTGTAGTAAGTAAATTTTAAGGTCTTATCACAACGTTACTGTATCGCCTCCTTATGCCAGATTGATATGAACCAACTGATTACGACTTAACAGTCTCACATCTGCTGTTGCTGCTGGTTTACGTGACAGATTGAGTTATATGAGGACCAAATGAAAGCAAAGCTGAGGATGGCACAGCAACGCATGATCTCCTGCTCAGTTATCATAGCTCACCAGGCTTAAGGGAAGATGGTACAAGAGAAATCAGGACCTTCCTGTCCCCCCCGCTGCTCCTGTAATAGACAATCACCAGCTTAATGTGTGGAAATATTTCTGTGTGGGTGCAAAGAGGAGCTCTGTACTTGCTCCCCTGCATTTGCATTTCCTGCATTTGCTTGAACCTGATAAACACTCATCATGCACACATCAGAGGTTCAGGTTTCAGCCACGGCTCTGCGTGCTCGGTGAGCAGAGCAGATTGCCGTCCGGAGCAGGTGGCTCCTCCGATTCTGAGGAATGTAAATAGAAACTGTAACCGGAGCCTAATGTTCGAGTTCGGCCTCGTTGGGACAGGATGCCCCAAAGTGTTGACGAGGATGCAGCACTGCTCTTGTAAATGAGAATCAAGTGTGTGTGTGTGTGACATTTTGTTTTCAATTAGAGTTGGTCCTGAGTTGTGTGTGTAAGGAATACACAAACGTTTTCTCAACAGTAAATGCCCGGCATGGACTCTGAAGCAGGACTGACCGGTGGGCTCAGGTTCACGTCAGATCAGCAGAAGTCTTTTCTCTCTCTGACTTAAAAAAAATTTAGACGTCAACAGAGAACGTGATTTTTCTTCATCCTGAGTATCAGTAAACTTCATATACATACAAACTTCACATACATACACAGAAAGTGTTTTTTTATTGCGACTGATAAGTTAGCAGATCGAGAGAACATTAATTGTCAATTGTTGTGAACTATTTTTCAAGTTTAGAGTCTCCATTATGAGAAGATGTTGCAGTTGTTATATGATGGAATGATGGCATGATGGAATCATCAGTGTAGCCGCGAATCCTTTGTGTCATGGTGATAGGACAACAACTATTTGGCGCAGTTCTATACCTCCATGAGGTCTGGAACTGATTAGATTTTCAGCCATTTTGGAAATAAACATTGGCCACTGGGGGCATTTTCTGAAAAATGTTTACAGTTTTATTATTTTTAATTGTTTTTGTATGCCAATTTGACTTTGATGCAGTTGCCTCTCTCTCTCCTTTCAGTCACCACTTTGGCTTAGTATAATATCCTGTCTACACAACCGTCTGATTGGTTACGTGTCATAAATAAAATCCTATCAGCACTGAGTATAGAGAGGCACAATCGCAGTCTAAAGCAGCTTCAGTAAGCTAGCAGAATTGTTGTTTAAAAATAAGGTGGCAGATTTTGCTGTAGTTGCTAAAAACATTCACATTAATGTAATTTAGTGTACTTGTTTATATAACGCTTTTCTAGTCTTACTGACCACCCAAAGTGCTTTAACTAGAAGTCACATTTTTAAACATATATTCATAGAATGTTTGTTCTCTTCACGCCAAGCACTTTATCTACTTCACATCCACGGCCAATTTAAAATCTCCAAGGAGTCATGTCCTTGGAATGTGGGGGGACGCCTGATCGCCCAGAGGAAATCCATGCAGACAAAGGGAAAACACAAACTCGACACAGAAAGGCCCCAGCTGGGGTTCGAACCAGGAACCTTCTTGCTGAGAGGCAACAGTGTCCTTTTCAGAAGAATTGCTACTTCTAAAAGTATGGAAATGGATTGTAATGCACATACAATCAGTGTTTGCGTCTTCCTCTCTGCCATCTTTACATAAATGCTGTCATTAGATTAACTTTTTATTGCTTAATAATGTCTTAACTTGGATAGCAAAGCATCGAGCCCTGGTAGGCAATAAAGGGACGATGACCTGGTTCACCGACATGATCAACATAACTCACCGTTTCTACGAGAGGAAAGCTTAAAGGGTCAGTTTGCAGCTTTGCGGTCTCACCATTCCTATATTCACTATTCCCGTCGTCTGGCAGATTTTCAGTGGTTCCCTTCTTTTTGATGGTAGACCTGCTCATAGTTCTTTCATGCGTTAAAATATCCCTTTGCGTACCACTTTTATCCTCTTAGATGGTGATGGTCATAGCGAGAGCGGCCCTATTGGTTGACTCATACGTTAGGAAGGTGTGGTTGGGACCTTCTTATCACCACTGTGCTAACATCAGTAATATACTTACTGCTACGACATGCTGATGCGTTCACATTTTCAAGCTTGTTATGGTCGTGGTTACTCCTGAACACGTTTGTTTGATGGTGAACCAGATTCATTTCATTTAAAGTGGGAGTTTTGATTTATATTTGCTAAATTCTTTCTGCTTTTAAAGGATTGCAAATTGAATGTTCTTAATCTTTAGCAATGCATAGTTGTAGTGCAGACCATTGGTTCAGTCTGTTTTAATGACTGATAACTTATCATTTAAGTACTGCAGCCTCTGTAATTCAAAATGTTTTTTTAAATCCTGAAATCTGTTAATGTCCGTCTAAAACAGGATTTAGACCACAACTTATCCGCATGAATCAGATTAAGATTAGAGCTTCACTCTCTTTGTTTACTTAGACAGAGAAGCTGCATAATACTCAGCCCGTGTAACCACATGAATTATGAATAGAAAGTAATATTTAATGATGACTACATCAGCATATTGTTTACTCGACCTGCTGCCAGGATTGATCATCAGAGTCCTGTTTGATCCTGTGTGTTGGCCGGGCTGCAGAGGCTTCTTGTCCTCAGTGTAACTGAACAGAGCTGTTGAGGTAAAACTGTGAAACCTGAGTAGAGACTTTCCTACCACCATCAGCTCCATCTTCTCTTATTTCAGCTCATCCTTCGCCCTCATTTCACCAAGCCAAAGAGCCCAGCTCATCCTGCACTACAAACCTCAGAGAGTACCCTCACTTTAGAGCCCTGATGATGACAGAAGAGAAGGAATCCAATCGGAGCTGGCACCTCTCTGACTTTGCTAGGCTGAAATGAATATCTCATCAGCTTGGACACGCCGAGTTTTCTTTTATTTATTTATTTTCCCAGTGAGTCCCTGAGGACATCTCTTCTCCTGAGTTTTTTGATGTGCTCTGAAAACAGAAACCCTGCAGCGATCTGTACGTTTGAATTGTGGCGGCTGCCAGTTCATTTCTGCCAGCACCGGGACTTGTTTACCAAACCCCACACGGAATTTCATCACAGGGCCATTAGCTTTCATTTACATTTAATTCCTCAATGGGCCGTAACAAACGCTAGACCGTTCCCCTTGAACTGTTATTTTTTCATTTGTTGTTCACGCAACGAAGAGACACATCTTTTCTGATGATTCGCAAATATGTGGTGAAGCTTAGGAGTTCTGATACAAAAAGTTGTACTGCTTCTGTGTCAGCTGAAATGAAACTGAGATTTGCTGCGGCACTGCTCAGCAGCTGACTGAACTGAACGGAACTGAATTTAGCTCTAATGCTCAGATTGGACGATCTTCTCCAGTGTTTCTGTGGGCAGCCCGACTATTAAAGGCTTCCTAAGTGCATCCAGTGACTCATTTTATTATTGTTATTTTTATCCCTCTGATGGCATCAGTTAGCAGTTTTGTTTTTTTTTTTGAGTGGTCAGTTCTCTCGCCCTTATTTTGAAAGTTCCATCGTATCCTGCCAGGTAACCCCTGGTAGGGCCTCTCTGGAGTTGGGATGATTTCCTGGTGGGCCGTTTACCTGCGTGCTGGTGTTCCGGTCATATTTGGAATTTAAAGTTTGCCTACAGTGCAGCCTCTAAACAACAGTATGAATCGCGAAAGTTGGAGCATACTTGTTTAACTTACCCTGATAATGGTAATGAGTGTCAATAAACCTTACTGAAAGTAGTGAAAAGATGATGATGCAGCCAGGTGTGCAAAACTGGCAACTCTGGATAAAGAGTGCAACTATGAAGGGCCTTTAAATATTGTTGTTAACCTTAATGCCCAGTCCAATGGTTTTTTTTTTTTTATATAGCCCGATATCCCAAATCACATAGATTTGAAAGCATGACTCACCTGCCCATGGTGCACTGGAATTCTTTTATTAAAGTCTGTTTTAGCCTCACAGCTGATGTTGACCTAGACATTAGCCAAGAAGAGTGCAGTACTGCTGAGAGAACTGGTAGGATGCCTGCATTAAAAAGTCAAAGCAACTAGTTTACAAGAAAATGCACATGAGCACAAGTGATCAATGGCGTCTGCGTATGATTAGAGTAACAACTACAGATCAGTAAGAGCTGAATGTTAGCTTTCTTTATCAAATATGCTCCAACATGAAAAAAGGGCTGATCTTAGACATTGTGCACCCCTGGCCACGGGCCTTTTTCCCTGAAAGCTGCTCGTTTGTCACGCTACTGTTGTGGAGGTCCTCGATATTCAGCTGCTTTCAAGGCGGGACCTCATCCAGCACCACTGTCTTAGGCTCGAGCTGCAAACAATCGTGCTTTTTCTAATGGGTTAGAGCAGTGGTCCCGAACCTTTTTTGTACCAGGGACCGGTTTCATGCATGGAAATTTTTCTGTGGACCAGGCAGAGGCGCTGGGGTTCCAATAACAAAAACCTTTGTCATTTCATAATCTGTAATCTGAATGCAACAATTACACTTTATATAGAGAATGGGCGTGACCTGCGCGGTGTGTAATTGGATGCGGCAGCCACAGTTACACATACCATGTCCTTCCAGTGGTTTCCGACTCAAACAGAGAGGAGGACTTCCTGGATCCAAGCAGTGAAGCATCAGAACCCAGACAGATCTTTCTGGACCCCTGTGAAACGTGTTGTTACACGACTCCTTTGTGTATCGTAATATAAAGTATTTACTTTGCGACTTTGTGCATTCGTTGTTCACATTTCTGGACTGTCAGTGGCATCTTTTCAGTATGGCTGCACAATAAATAATTTGATTATTTGTGTTTAAAGGAAGTTCCCTCCATTTCCATAAAGAAATAATGTCAATTACAGACTTTAAAGCACAAACTATATCCTTTTAAAGCTCAGTAACTTGTTTACTGTTAGAAAAAGCAATAATTGCAATGTTTATTTATAGCTGAAACAGTCTATATTAGAAATATTGGTGTATATTGGTGCTTTTTATGTTGGACAGTAATAATAACCAAATTTACATGTGGCAGATAATTTGGTTGAAGGGCAGCTCAAATACAGAAATGTTTATTGTGTAGTAAGTTGTGTAAATGTGTAAGTGTGTAAATGTTAGCCAGGCTGTATTGATAGATGAGGTCACGTCCTGCTCCACAGTTACTGTTGGGCATCTGATTGAAATGTTGTCTTCTGAATTACAGGGATGTCTGTAGTTAACACAATAAAAATACATCATTATACATGTTATAGTTCCATCTGAAGCCAAGGCTTCTTACAACATGCGTGATGTACTGTCCACTTCTGCACGTGTCCCAAAACATGCATGCAGATACAGCTGCATGCAGTGTACTCACAGGTCACATTTCCTCCTCACCAACATTTAAACTGTTGACTTATTGATGACCACTTAATGTAACTGTAGGAAAAATTATGTTCAAATATACTACACGTTAGCAGACTTAGAAATGATTTTTATTTGACTGTCAGAAGGACCCATCGGAGTTTACGCATTGCTAGGTGTTTGTTATATCCGCAGCAAATTATTCAGAACCGGAAGTGAGTCATCACATACCTTCTCTATTAGGCAATTACACTAATTCTACACTATAATATCAACTCACCATAATGCAGAGTCAGCGGGAGCCCTGGGCTTGTTTCCCTGCGACTAGATGGTCCCATCTGGGTGTGATGGGAGACGGAGACGTGATGCTTTCAGCGCAGACACATTTATTGAAGTGGTGGCCCTCAGTAACGGTTTTTGTCCGTCATGTTCACGTTTTTTCTTTCAAAAATTTCCAAGGGCTTTGTCTTTTAACGCCGGGTGTTTTGTCTCAGTGTGGTGAAGCAGTTTTGAGGGTTTCATGGCTTCATTAGCCAGTCGGTCACAGCGGGTGTGCAGCTTGTGTATCACCTGTTGTAATGAACCTGTAACTCGGGTAAGAATCTTTGTATTTTCTTTTAAATGCAGCTTGCTCTTTGCTGGCAGTCTGTGGGTTGGGGTTAGCCGATGTTTGTGCTTCTGCAGCCGTGCACTTGTCATCTCAGGAGAGCGAGCAAGATAAAAGAAAATACTGATGAAAACCAGAGGGGCAGCTTTACTAAAGGAGACACAGTCGCGGCCCAAAGCTCAAATGACGAGGACATTGTTGAAAAACGGGGGCAGAGGAGTTCGGTGTGTGGAGATATTTTGGCTGTTTAAAGTCCAACAGGAAACAGAGAAGCTGCGCTGCAAACTGTATCAAAGCATGTTCCCACAAAAACGGTAACAATACTGATGTGTTTTAACGTGTGAAGCAGGGCCGTCCTTTAGAGCACAATGTTAAACTTTCAAGTCCCAGACCCAAACAGGTGCTGCTGGTCCTCCTGGATCAACCACAGAGCACAGGTTCCTTTTCTCCAGCTCCATACGTTACAACAAAATCACACATTGAGACCACAAAGACAACAGCCTGCTTTATTTAAAAAAACACGATGTCCGTAAGCACGGTGGAAAATGTGAGATTTAAGCAGCTGATTAAAGTCATTAACCCTCGTTAGGGCCCTGTCACACATGATGATTTAACAAGCGTATGCCGACACATCCAGATTCCTCTAAAATGCTGGCATGCACAGAACAGTGATGTCATAGAGACGTATATGTAACGTATTGCTAACATGTATAGAATGTAATACAGACGAATGCTAGCGTCTTGCCGGCATTCACGACTTGAAGCCCATTTATACCACTTCCCTTAAATGCAGCACATACGCCATTATACAGTAGCTGTACTGTATGTTAAAAACACATTCAGTACGACTGGAACATGTCAGTATGCATTGGAGGTAAGTTATATGTTACACATAGGTTAAAAACACGTTACTCATAGGTTTTTAATACATTTTGAGTATGGTAGACATCATCTTGATGTATTTCAACATAAGAGTAACGTCAGTCATTGCATGCATAACATACCTGCAACATATGGCCCACATATGGGGGACGTGTGAGCCATACGCTCGCAAATGTCAGAAATTTTGTGCATGCTCAAAATTTTCCAGCGACCTCCCCGTACTAAAATGTATACCAGTGTGCTCTTAACTTATACAAACCTTACCAAGAACTTAATTGATGTACACCAATGTATTTGCAGATTTTTTCATACGTGGGTATACGTTTGTTAAATCGTCAAGGTGTGACAGGGGCTTTAGCAGTTACCTCAGACGGCTTTCCTGAAGACCAAACAGGTGAAGTCATGACTTTAGAACTGACAGAAGCTCTTTTATCCTGAGGTCTAAATTTATACTGCGGATAGAAACACAATGTTTTTGTCTTTCTTTGTAGGTTTATATAGATTCAAACAGTTTGAAATGATTGGAAAACAAAGGACAGGATACAGAGGCAGATTATTAAGACATTTGATTTTATATTAATACCTACTTTATTTACTTGGAACTGACTAAAGAATTTATTTTGTGTTCTTCTGTAAAACTTGAAAGCTTTAGAATTTTAATTTTAGATTTAAGATTTCAGAGTTTTAGATTCAAATTAAAACCACTTAAAAATTGTTAAAGAATATATATATTTTTTTTATTATCCAGGTGATGTGACTGCATGAGAAGACTAAAACCTGTCTAGGGAGGGTTGCCAAACTTTTTTGCATATAGGAAAATCTATGCATATACGCACAGGAAAATCTGTGCATATACGACCATGCAAACTCTCCTTGCAACAAACAGAATATAAATCTCTGGGAAAAGGACTTCTCTATCTACTGTATAGTCCAGTTGTCTTATCATCCTGTAAGATTGCCGATTGGTGTCTGACTGTGGCTCAGGAGGTACAGTGGGTCGTCTTCTAATAAGAAGGTTGGTGGTTCAGTCCCCCGCCCCTTGACTCCGTGACAAAACATTCATGGGCAAGATACCGAACCCCCAGTTTCTCCAAATGCATCAGTTGGAGTATGAGAGTGTGCATGCTAGTTAAATGTGCTTAAAAGGATAGCAGAAAGTGCACTGTGACTGGGGGAATGAGGCTTAAAGGAAAAAGTGCTTTGAGTGCTCAGTTAGAGCAGAAAAGTGCTATGTACTGTGAGTACTAGTTCATTTACCAATACGTGATATAACTGCTGTGAAGGTGACTGTTATTTTAAATCTCCTGGTTCTGCTGGAAATAAAACAGTAGCGTTTTAGGCAGGAGATTTAAAACAATAGTGCATCTAGAGCTCAGAGGAACTGCAAGGTTCATAATAAATCTGTCATTTTGAGAAACTCCTGTCCAATTTATATGCTAAGTGTTTTCTAATATAATTTCCATTGTCAAAATATTGATTAGTTCAGCTTAAAGTTTCAGCAGCAGATGAACCAGCCTCTCTTTAGGAGCTTTATGCTCCTGTAGTGTGGTTTTATTCATAAATGAAGATGCATTAGTATGCTTGGAGAAAGTGTTATTAGTTTTTGAATTCAGTTTGTGCTGAGCTTGCATGGACATTAAGGTATACTATATGGGCAAAAGTATTGCATTCATTTGTAGTTTCTTTCCTCATAGATATTCCACCATCAACTCTAAGAGGTTTTATTGCAAAAATGGAAGCGTTTAGAAACCACAGCAACTCTGCTACAAAGAGGGCAACAACGTAAAGTTACAGAGCGGGATTTCCGGAGTGATGAGTGTGTAAAAGTCACCAACTCTCTGCTAACTCAGTAACTGCAGTGTTCCAGACCTGCACTGGCGTCAGCATTAGCACAGAAACGGTGTTTTGGGAACTTCCTATTGTGACTTTTCACAGCTAAGCAGCTGCTTGCAAACTTCACATCTCCAGGCGCAACGTCAAGCATCAGATGGAGTTGTATAAAGCGCGTTACCGCTGGACTCAGGGACAGTGGAGACGTGTAACATAGAATAGCGAATCTCTGTCTGACAGGGTGTTACCTGCCTGACTGCACTGTGCCAGCTGTCAGGTTTGGTGGAGGAAGGATAACGCTATGGGGTTGTTCTTCTGGGGTTGGCCTGGGCCCCTTTGTTCCACCGAAAGGAAATCTCAATGCCAAGACGTTTTAGGCAATTCTGTGCTTGGTGAATGTGTAAACCATTTCGCCATGGAGACACTAAACAAATGTGTAGCGAGGGTAAAACCAACAAATTTCAGTGTAACTTTATGTGCACAATAACACCTTGAATCATTGTCACGCTAACTGAATCTGGATTCTAAACGTTTATGATCGCTTTGCTTTTTGCACAAATTCATATTTTTAACACATTTAAACACATTAGTTATGAAATATTTATTGATCACAACATGAGCACATCACCTTTTTTAATTTATTTAAACTCGTGTACATGGCTGACCTTGAAAAAAATGTAATGTTTTCAAATATTAGAGGCCAGAGAGACAGAAAATCTCACGTTAAACCTTAGAGCTCACGCCACGTTTTTTTTCTCAGCCTCACTCTCTCTTCATGGCGTTCAGGATGAAACACCCCACCTGATGGTTGAATCCCATGCCAGGCGTCATCACTGCCTTCGAGATCTCTCCCACAGTTCCCTTAGTGCTGCTTTGCTTGTGGAGGATGAGCCGCTGTTTGTTTGAGGCTGGTTGGAAAAAGGCCCACAGAGAAGCAGGCTGTTTTGGCAGCAGTTTCACAGGAACTGGAATATTCACACATCACGAGAGGACAGTTTTCACTTCCTCTTCTGTGCATTCACGTTCAGCCAGATTCCCCAGGTGAAGGACAGAGCTCGTGGACTGGATGGGCATAAAAAGGGATTTCAGGGTTACACTGGCATACTGAGCTGAAACTCGATGCTCATTGAACACAGCATGAAGACCAGAGAAACGTGCTTTGACTTTATTTACAGAGACTTTTTTTTGATCATTCAATCTCTCAGTAGGATGCGCTGGCAATTATCTGTTGGCTAGACTGTTCTTGTCTATTTCAAGTCTTTAATCAATTCACTTCACGTTGGTAGCTGTGACACCCTTCTCTGGAGTGAAGATGACGTGCATATTGGAATGGGGAAACTTCCCGGGAAAACCTGGCCTGACTGGTAGAGACAACACCCATCCCAGTTTGGATGGTGCGGCTCTCATATCTAGAAACGCAGCTGAGTTTCTACCCTATTAAAGGGAAGACTGAGGACGTCTCACGAGTGCGATGTAAGTGTGGAATTTTAGGCTACATTCATACTGCAGGTCTTTATGCTCACGTGTCACTTCCTCCGGTGCAGAATTAAAACGTAAAAATCAGATGAAAAGCAAGACGATTGTTCAGACTGAGGTCGCTTTGATACGTGTCTGATTTAGGTCCACATATGAAAGGGGCCTGAATCCCATTTGAAAAGCTTAAATTTGTGCTGTTCAGACTGTCATCAGATTTGGGCCACTTTTGCCTGCAGTGTAAACATAGCCTTATAAAAGCCTAAATATTTTTTCAAAACTGTTTCCACTTGGTCTGCAACATGGTGTCTGTAGCATTCTATTGGAGCTCAGAGACTTAGCTCTTAGCGGTGCCTCAGTCTTTGCCTTTTGGGGGGTGCTGAAGGAGCATTTGGACACTGAAACGTATAATGATGTCAGACTTGACAAGAGGATTAGGACACACAGTCTATATTTTGTGCCATTAAATAAAAGCGCAATAATCAGCTGCATCTAAAGTAGGTGGATGGACTCAGACTCTACCGTCTTGTGCTGCAGCTAGCAAATGAGATCATTATTCTGCTCTGTAGCCTCAGTGCACGTGGCATAGGAACCAGCTCTCTACCTGCTGCCGCTGGTTCTGTTTAGATCAGTCATCTAGCTCACAATGGATCTTGTAGAGGAACTAGCATCACAAGCTGCAATCTGCAATAGTAGAGCTGGAATCCATCAGGCCTCGAAATATTAGACTTCCTGGCGAAGCAGCTAAATATATCAAGGACCACCGCAGCCGATAGGGAAACATGAAACTCTGATGTAAAATGTTTTGCTTGGTGGGCCACGAGTTTGTCATAAATAACCAAATCAAGCTAATGTAGAAAATACTTTATAAAGCAGATAGCTGGTGACCAAAGTTATTAGAGTCAAACCAGCGTTTCTCCAAAATTCAATATTGTTTAAGCCACATCTGAATGTGCATATGAATGGAAAACCTGTTCAAATTTAATCCACGTAAGTACAAACCTGATAATTCAAATGGCAAACTGTACATTCGGTTTGGGCACAGAGCTGTCTGAATTACTGATTTGCAGCTTTGTCCTCTGTGGCCTATTATAACAAGAAATAATAAAGGGATGAACGCCTTGAAATAAGCGCTGTTGTAAGGATCAGTGTTTGTACCATAACCTTGCTGACTGTCAGACTGATGGAGCTTTGATTCCAGTTCTTTGCTAACCTTGAGTGGTATGTCTCATCTTGTGCTGCCCTCTGTTATAAAGCCCTCGTTTCTAAAGTCAAACCTTTGAAGTTACTTGCTGCTGAACTCCAGATCTTTAAAACTAGGTGAGGTCTGGAGGAAAATAAAAAAACACTTGTTGGTGTATATCAAGTCAAATCTGAGGTCATCGTATGCCGTGAAGTGTAGTGAGGATGGGCGATATTTTTTTTTGTCCTCCTTTATTGCACACAGCAAGAGTGCTGTGAAGGGGTGTGTGAGCTGTGAGTGTGATGAGGTGGAGTCAAGAGGTGCACTAATGAAAGCCATTAGTGGACTGAGCTGCTTCAGACGAGACTCTCCCGCAGCTTCACCTGAGAGCGATTGAGTCTGGGAATTGCGTCATGACCCTCAAA
>VUQH01020082.1:21313-33308 GCA_015106775.1 Etroplus canarensis | reverse complement strand
TCTTTCTATCATATCAGCCAGCTCTCTCCCTTTACTTTTCATAGTCCCTACATTTAAAGTTCATACTCTCACCTCCACCCTCCTACCTTTCCTTCTCTCTCTCTGCCTCCTAACACGCTTTCCCCCTCTCCCCCTCCTTGGTCTTCGGCCAACAGTAGCATAGTTTCCACCGGCACCCTGTTGGCTAACGGCACCGGAGGCGGTCGTTGTTAACCCGGGCCGCAACCGATCTGGTATGGAAGTCGTGTTATGAATCCGCATATTTGATTTGGCAAAGTTTTTACGCCGAATGCCCTTCCTGACGCAACCCTCACCATTTACCCGGGCTTGGGACCGGCACTAGGACTACACTGGCTTGTGGGCCCCTGTGGCTGGTTTCCTCATTGGACAGACTGACTGACCAAATTTAATCCAACTGGCAAAGACTAGAACTAAGGACATTTCCTGTACTTTTTTTTTTTTAATTTTAGTTGCTTTCTTAAGTGCACAATGTTGTTTTAGTTAGTTTTGATTTTTCCCAAAAGTCTAGTTTTTATTTTTACTTCAGTTAACTAAAATTATTTTTCTCATGTAGTTTTAGTTTTTTTGTTTAGCTTTAGTTAACTATAATAACGTTGGTGGAGAGAAGAGACGGAGACTTTATGGGGAGCTGGTTGCTCCCAGCCAAGGAGGATGGCTCCTGGAAAGGGCCAAAAGGAGAGAGAGAGTGAGAAAGAGAGAAAACCTGACCGTAGCCCTGACACCGTGACAATATTAAGGTGATCCAAGAAAAGCCATTCAGAGAAATTATGGCTAAACCTATTCCTAATTTCACTTGATAAAACATAGAGATTTCTTAAGATCTTGCAAAACTCATTATCAGCAATATACAATAAATATCACACAACAAGTACCAAAACAGCAGCTGCAGTTTTATAAAACAGTCCCCTATAGTGAGTGATAGCAAGAATGCAGTTTCAAAGCAAGGCATCATTATAGGGATTGTCATAACACTGTCACAGCTACATTTTCAAGGAAAGAGGAAGTGAAACTTTCAGAAAGGTGTTAAGAAAAAAAAGATTGGAGGTAAGAAGGCAAAGGCTGCTGCAATCTAGATGTCTAAAATGCTGGCAAGAAAAATGCCTTTTAAAGTGTAGCAATCACTTGTCAGAAGATATAACACAATGCTCTTCATTGCAGTGGAAGCTGTTTTCAAAACTAACTTAACTCACGATGAGCGTTATGGGCTTCACAGTAAGACGCTAACTTTATGATTAAACAGACAGTCCAATCAGTCTGATCAGAAAATGAAGTGGGCCACAATCATCTGAGTGCAGCTCGGTTAATAAATACCATGTGTTTAAGCAGAGTCTCTTTTTGATTAAGCAGGGTGAAATCTCTAAAGTGGACGAAGAGGTGACGAAAGGTATCCCATTAATGTCAGAGTGAGTTCCAAGGAGAGCTGGAGGGCAACAACAGCACATTTGACTGCAGAAGATTTGTCAAAGACAAGTAGCTCTTTATGAAATAATATGCTTCCGACTGTGAGACTCATGCTTGTCATTTGGCAGAACTGCCTTCTACACCACAGCACTGCAGGATGCTGACATTCACACCATGGAGTGAGTGTGATCAGCTCTCACCCAGGAAGATGAAAAGTGGTTTATATAGAAACTGAGAGGCAGTATCATATGGTTGCACCTGGTGACAGAAGATGGTGAGAACTGAGCCATTTTAAACCCAACAACTCTCTGTAACGAGAGCGCTTTCACCTCCTTTGCAATTTGACTATCTTGTTTGCATCTGATGTTCTCAGTCATGCTGATTTTTGTTTTATCCACACAGGTGACTCCTCCACTAAAACAATACTGAAGCTGAAATCATCAACAGTTGTTTACTGAACAAGCTATGTTTTCAGTTAGTTTGCTAGGCCCTTTGCCCCTCCTGGGTCATAAGCCATCAACAATGGCCCACCAGCACTAGCAATGCTTTTAAACCCTGAAAAAGTCAGTTCAGAGGAAACTTAAGAGCAAATGCTGACTCATGCTGTCCCCATCTACTCTGGCCTTGATGAGAGTGGAGGATCATTAAGTTGCTAACAGCAGGAGAGGGAAGACAAGTGTGGCTGAACACATCACCATGTAACAGCTATCATATCCTCCACAACTGCTGTAATGCTCTTTGGTGTGATTTTGATTATAAAAGTGCAATGCTGGGTTCATCACTGGAAATTAATGAGTATGCTAAGAGATAAAGAGACTTGATTCAAGATTATTTCAGTATACAGTTGAGTTCCCTCTCTGGTTCTTCTGGTTTCTGGAAATTGTGGAATATTTTTTTTATCTTTCTCAACCATATGAGGATCTCAGTTAATTAAAAGGACATTGTTCTCTCCTTTGGTTTGACCCTTGAAATTACCCTGTGTCTTTACGGCCTTAAAGCTATTATTTTTAAGACCCCCCACTCCACCCTGCTTCCACGTTCCACTTTATCTTCATACACTAATGAGGCAAATTATGACTGCTGACAGATCAGGTGGATAATACTGATTTGCTCGCAACATTGGTGCATGTCAGGGTCTATGATATTTTGGACAGTAACAGTCAATTCTTATAGTGAACACTAATGCCATTGCTGATGAGGGGCAAACTATTGTGGTCGAATGACAAGCTTGAAGCATTTCACAACCTGCAAAGGCCTATGTTGCATATTGCACCTACTAACCTAGGCTTGACCATTTTAGACCAAATTAAAAAACAAAAACAAAAAAAAAAAATTATTGAAATTTGCTTTGCTAGAGGAGGCTGCTGATTTCTTATATTAATCATCTTTGATTAATTCCATGCAGGTTTTGCTCACCACATCACAAAAACTGTCTTATACTCCCTTCCAGATGACGAGAGGTTTGCAAAATCAGTAAAAACTTTTAAAGAAGTTATACTTTGTACCTTTAGAGCTGTTGATGTTCATGTTGGATTTTGCATTATTTTCTATTGATTTTATTTCCATCATTTTACCTTTGAAATGCTTCAGTCCTGTTCCAAACTGCACTTAAAACTTCATTTTAAAAAGCTTATTTGTCTATTGTTTTAGATGTTTTTATACCACAGTATGTCTACTATGTAACTAACAAGGAGCATAGTGCCACAAAGGTCTCTAGTGGAGATACAGGGGGCAGTATAATCTCACTGATGTGGCTACACCTTATTCCTCCCTCTTGTCCTATTGCTGCACCTTACAGGGCGACTGAGATCAGCGCTCTGTTTTATGTCTGCAGTGTTACTACCTCATAGTCGTGACTGTCCCTCAGTAGCCGAAAGGTCACAATGAACACAGATTAAATCAATGATTTACTGTTGCTGGTCTGTTGCATGGTAAAACTAATTTTAGGTATTCGTTGGTAGACACAAGGAGAACAAGATAGCAGGGCTGTAACTAATGTTTCTACTGGTTTTGTGGAATGGTCTTATAATTAATTCATTAATCGGTTATTTTACAAAATATCAGAAAATGGAAATGTCTCAAAATTTTACTGAACTCAGTGTAAAACTATTTTTTCTGTGATAAAAGCTGTTCAAAGCAGCATATTGCAACATTTAAAAAAAATTAAATGTCACATGGCAGATCTCTGAAATCACTGTTTCACTATTGTGTCAGGCGTATCCTCAATCATAATTTCTAAAATACACACTAATTTTAATATCCTCATTAATAACTCTAAAATGTTTAAATATAAATTTATTCTTTTCAATCTGTTGACTAAAAAGGTAGTGAGAGAGATGCAAACAATTAATAGAGGGAAATGATTTTTGAACTTAAGATGATGTAAAGTTATTCTTGAGCAATTGAGCAAAGCCTCATTTCATCATATTTTGCCTCCAAGGAACCAGACTTTGTAATTGTTCAAAAGTGGTCTTAAGCAATAGTTCTCCAGGTTTTCTGAAGGTCTTTCAAAGTTTTTCATTGGACATTGGCTGCTTTTTCATTCACCTTCAGTTCAGTCCTTGTATCTAACTATTTTCAGAGGCATGTTATCTGTTTGTGTGTTTGTTGAGCCACCTAACATTCATCATCAATCAAGCATATCATTCAAGCATAAAAACACACCTAAAAAGTGATGAGCCATTGTTGTGTCCACACATAACAGACAGCTTAGCGAAAAACCAATTTTTATATTTAGGCACTTTGTTACTGGCAGCCTGTCACAAAAGCAAATAATTTGTTTCCATTTCTTTAGTTGAATCTACAAAAAATGCCAAAGATAACAGTTTGACAGATGTAAAATAGTATTTTTGCACCAACAAGGTGAGCTTTTAGCTGAAAACAGCGTGAAGTGAGTCCTTAAAAATGAGGAAATTGGATGAGTGGAGGATAAAAAAAAGAAATAGCATCCATAAAAAATGTCTACACAACAGTATCCAAAAGTCATGTCCTTAAGAAACAGGAACTGAGGGATGCATCTGGTCCTTTATAGTTGATCCATCTACTGTTTACCATAGCCTCATTGGAAATGGTCTCAATGGAACTGTGGCTGTCAAGAAGCCATTCTTAAGAAATGACAAATTAGTGGCAATGGGTCTTACGGAATTATGAATCCATTTGGAATTTGGGATCATCTTGACAGAGAATAGAACAAAATGGAGCCAACACCCAAAGAAGAGCTTTGGAATGTCTTTCAAGAAGCCTGGAGAAATATTCCTGAAGACTACTTAAAGAAATTAAATGAAAGCTTGATTAAGAGGGTTCAGGCTACGTTGAAGAAAAAAGGTGGTCATAAGAAATATTAATTTTCAAACTCATTATAATTGTACAAACTGTTTTTGCCTCATGTACTGTATTCCCATTTGTTTGCACATTTCAATAAATCAATGCACCTATCTCCTATTTTCCTAACAAAACATAAAGAAATGAGGGGTGACTCGAGACTTTTGCACAGGACTGTACATTATTGTATACAATATTTAAAGTAATTATGCAGATGATTCCTGTCAGGGCTTTGAGGGAGAAAGGGAAGCCAGTAGAGGCAGTATAAAGTGCAGCAAAGTCCACATAAAAAATGGGCCAAACCCAGGACCCAGATTGGAGTGCAAAAATAAAAAATAAATGTTAACTAATATATTGAGAATTTAGTTGACTCATTTTCGGCCTTTAATTATTATTTTTAGTTTCCAGCAACAGTTTAGTTAGGGTTAGGTAACAAAACATAAAGTTAAAATAGAGCCTTTCACAATTTTAACCATGTGTAAAGAGCTTTTCTACCCTGAGGGCAAACTTCTCCTATGTGAACTTCCAAATATCTGAAAGTATTACAAAATGAAACATCGGAGCTCTTAACACCTCATTTTATTGTCCCAACATTCAAAAGTACAAATAATTCAAACACAACAGTTTTATGAAAAAGAAAAAACAAACATTTACAGCAAGATTTTTATTTTGTTTCCAGTTTCAGAAATGACCTAAACTAGCAAGGATAACATGAAGTCATTCATCGCAGTAATTGGATTAATAATAAGAATAAGAATACTAAGAATAATAGCAATAATAATCATAATAATCATCATTGATAATTGTTAAGTAATAACATAAGCAGGAGTAGAGAGAGCCGCGGTCATGGGGCCCCGTGAACATTTTTTCGTCTTTTTTGTCTTTAAAGATTTCCTTTATAGATTTTTCAGATAGTAAACAAACACGTCTCAGGAGGAAAATGAAAACTGACAAGAAGAGCCTAGTTCCTCTGTTCACCTTCCCTCCTCCACTACTGGCTGCGTTGTTCCTACTGGCAGGCTGCCACTATAAGGCGCTACAGGGGATGGTGTGAGCCATAGGGGTTGGGCATAGAGCGAGGTGACGCAGCCCCATGTTTCAAACACCCTGACATGCACACACATTCACACACACACACACACACACACACACACACACACACACACACACAAACGCGCACATTTTGAGCCATTTCAGTCACATACGCGCGCACATGCACTCAGGGACACACACATATACGTTTGTATATATATGTGCAAAAAAAAAAAACCAGACCCAAAAACACAGACACTTAACATATGTATATACTGTACATACACACATGGATGTACTCCATGCTAACAAACATATGTGGACAAACACACAACACGCACACAAGTACATAAAGGAACATGCATACAAACATGCACAACTGTGCGCGCGCACACACGCCCCACGTGCACACAGGGTTTAGGCGAACACAGGCACGCATCGTAAGAGTTCAAAAGTCATACAGTGTAGGAAATTAGTTCACACATCAGAACATTCTACTGGGGTCGTTGCATAATTCAAGCTCCCAACTGCAGAGGGGAGCATGAAGGGGTCTGGTTGGTTGGTTTGTTGCTGTCATGACGTTAGAACACTAAGCAATAGGATGGCACGGATGATTTTTGGTTAATGATGATGATATTAAATGACCCGGCTTGTCAGATGAGTGAGGTGTGAGAGAGAAGGATGTAGTATGCGAGCATGCGTCTGAGTGTTTCAAATGCTCTCCACACACCTCCTTCATGTTTTCAAGTCTTAACAACAAACAAAAAAATCCAATTCCTTATATTTATACTTCTGGAACCATTCCCCTTACCTTTCACCTTTCAAAATATATAATATATATCATATTAGAGTATATAAAATATAGAATCGGTACAATCCCTTTTTATATCTCCAGAGTACTTCTTAAGTATAGCAACAACTGCTGTAAATAACAGTTGGTGTGCAATGGTAACAATTTCTCATTTTTAAAGATTTGTTGGTATGCCATTTGAAAACATGATGAACATTCTTAAAAATAAGTTCTGACTCTTTGACCGATTTAGTCCAGTGCAATGAATGACCCTCAAACAACAATTTGAAAGTTTTATCTGCCCAAGCCTCCAAGAGCTGAATGTTATATAAAATGCTAACCGAAACTTAAAACTATGCTTTCAGACCCACATTTTTGCATAAGGTTTCATCACAAAGCGGTAGTAAGTGGAGGGAGGGTGTGGACGGAGTGGCTTATTCGAACTACACAAACTTATCACAGGTTATATTGAACCAGAACGACTGTTTATAACATTCTATTAAGACTAAACTTTATTGAAAAAGATCTAAAGATTTCATTTTAACAAGACAAGAAAAAAGCAATAGCAAATTTAACTATTAACTAGGTTATGCATAGCGAGTAACTGTTTCTAGTAATAAGGGAAGAGCGTCCCCCAACCCTCCAGACATTTTTTTCAGTTTTCTTGACTTTTAGATTTTTTTTATATTGTAATTTTGATATATTGGTACAAAGCACAAACGTACTAAAAGTTCTCTCAGTGCAGTGGACTACTGGAAGAGCCTCTCCACTAGTCGCTTTGTTCCCTTTTGCTCAGAAACGCCCCCCTCCCTGTACCAGAATCACGCAAATACACAGACAATGAAACAAATAAATACATAAATACACAGATAATAAATATATAATAAATACAAATAAATAGAAAAATAAATAGTTTAAAAAATAGATAAGTAAATAAACTGGTAAACCAACACAGTTATATTCTAAGCTTTTGTTCGGTTTCTTTTGCCGCGGTAGTTAACTAAAAGTTAATCCAATTTTTTTTTCTCCACAAGCAACATGACAACAATTGAACAGTTTCCTCACAAGTTTTCTAAGTAACTGAACCACCACTTCATAATAAATTGTCATATGAAAAAGACAAGCTTAAAACAAAAGAACAGTGACAACTCAGATAGTACAGTAGATATTGTAAAACAAATGTAGACTATATATATATTTATATATATCTTCTATTTGTACACAGCAAATAAAGACACAGTTGTCATAGATCCTTTTTAAGGAAACAAATATCTAGACTAACGGAACTAGCTAACCATCATTAAGTTTTGACAAACGTTTCACGCTCAGCAAGTAACCTAAAAGTCAGCAAGCCAAACAAACAAACAAAAAATAAATAAATAAAAAAATTTGTTCAGTGATTCTTACAAGGCCCGAATGTGTCAAATCTGGTTATTCAGTAAAGAAATATTCTCGCCAGATTTCTGGGCCAACATTAAACAAATATTAAACAAAGAACAGCAGCTCAATTCAATGCCAACATCGAAGTATTTTTTTCTTTAAACAACACATAGAACAACAAACTTGGATAGTTAAGATATGTGAATAATGTAATATAGCACCTACTGTTGATCGCTAAAAGGAAGTTCTTTTCAAATGTAAGTTCACAAACGCAGAGCGAAGAAAATTATATAGTTAATGTATAGTATGCTTCTAAATGGATAGATGTGTATATATCTATTTACTGATATCCCATATTGACTGATGACAAAAACAAGAAAACAAGTGGACAAAGGGTCTTCTTGCTTTGGGCTCTGGACTATAAGGATGGTTAGGCCTCGGAAAGACCCCTCTCCCTTCCCTTTTGGGTATCGCTGAATAATTACGCACTAGTACATATGTGAAAAATTACCAAAATCACCTGCCTCAGATTGCATCCCTTTTCACAAAACCTTCCATCTACAAAATCACTACCAACTTGGATTCCCCAAAAAACAACCTTTGATCCTATAAAGTACCACGGCAGAACGACAAGACAAGGTGGTGCCCCCTCCCACCCGCCCCGGCCCCCCCTAGTTAGCCAGTCAAAATATTTTTCTCTTTTTTCAAATCCAGATTCTTGTAAAAATTCTTCAATAATTATTATTTTAATTATCATTTATAAAAATAGATCTTTCTATTTATTTTTATCTTTTTCTAAACGCATTTTTTTTCAAGCAAAGAGATCTTCTCTTTGGCAACAGTGATATTTTTTTCTTAAATTACTGAACGTGTCATCAGGAAAGCTAACCCATCCCCTCCCTTGCCCCATCTCCCTGAACCCCAAGTGAGGAAAGACATTATGTTTTGTTTGCGATACAAAACAAAAACAATGTTAGAAATTCATTTTTTTTCTACATCAGTTATTGGGATCATGAAATCCCATCTATAATTGATAAGGGGAAGCTTTTAATACACACTAAAAATGAATGAATGGTTCACCAATTTAAAAAAGAGCCCCCTCCCTTTTACTGATGGGGAGGTATATAATACTAACGACAGTGGATCCGGATCTACAAAAGAAAAACAAATCCTGAATCAAGACAGAGAAAAGGTTCCAATCTAAAAAGGACATTCTCTTCTCTGAAATAAGGGGATACAGGGATTTGCTACTGTTCACACAGAAGAGAAAAATCATTTTAACAACCACAACAAACAGAAAGAATATACAACAAAGAGAAGCCTGCATTATCACAGGAGCTTCCAAAAACTCGTGAACATTTTCATCATTTCATTTTTGTAATACTTAGGCAACGTTGGCTTATAGGTCCAAAGTTATAATATAAGCCATTTCTAGTTCAATTAGTTTGATGGTTTGTTGGTTGCTTTGTGTTCCAGTTGAAGTTTGCTGTGTTGGATGGCTGTAGTAGGGTGGTAGTGGTAGTGACTGAAGGGGCTAAGGGATGGGTGGAGGTGGGGGTAGGGGGGGTTGGGGGCAATTTTGGAGCAGACAAAGTCGTGGGGCAACTGCTTCTATGTGTTAAAGTTCAGGACTTGTGTGTCTTGTTAGTTTTGAAGGAGACTTGCAAGACGCGGTCACCCAACCTGTAGCCGTTGAGACTGGCAATGGCCATCGCCGCCTCATCATAATTTGTCATGGTGACAAAGCCGAAGCCTTTGCACTTGTTGGTGTTGAAGTCACGGATCACCTTGACATTGTTGACCGCACCGAATGGCCCAAACAGCTGCCAGAGCACGCTCTCATCTGAATCTGGGGACAGGTTGTACACAAAGATGCACCAACCGGTGCCCGTGTGCCCAGGGATGTTCATGCCAACCAGGCTGGTCATGCTGTCAATAGTGATAGGCGAAAACCTGAGAGAAGAGGCATAGTTCGGGGGAAAAAGGAAAAACAAAGAGAAAACAGCAAGTGTTACCTGGACAAATTAAGGCATATAGAGAAATAGTGGCTGCATTAACTGTACATGAAATTGCATTACCTTGTGAAAAACTCTAATAGTAACATTTTAAAACAGAATTCTTCTGACTCAAAAAGCCTGTCCTGATGCTCTATAACTCTCTACAGCTAATTTTACTATTCAGATCACAGACACTGATCTCCAAGCCAAACCATACCAGTTGAGATAAACCTGTATGTATATGAATGCATGTTCATATATGTCAACACTGAACTGCAAGAGTTTCTACACGAGTTTGCGAAGCTGAAACTAAATCCTCCTAGAGCTCCTCAGTTCTCAAAGGTCTCCTTTCAGGAATGATGACAGTGCTGTGTGTGCTGTGCTATATTTCTGCTGAAGGAGATGCAGATGAAGGTTTTCTCTTTATGTCCTTGAGTGGCTCCTTTAGGTGCTAAATTGCAGGAAGCTACTGAATTAAACTGTTGCTAGAAATTCACGAAAGATCATGTACCAGCCTGCTAAATCTGTTCTCATTCGCCTCATAATCTTCTCCTTTTTCTCGTGATGCAAAAGATTTGAATCCTCAGTTGACTTCACTTAATTGCCTTTCCGCTCAAAGGAAAGGGAAAGGAGAAAAAAATATCCCCACTTTTAAATAAAAGGTAAATGAGATAAAAAGGTTCATTTCTTATGCCACCTCTCTCCAAGAAACGACTATAGGCATTATTGGGAGTGCTTTAATTGAGATTTCCGCTTTGCTGCAGCTGTCTCAGAGATGGCTGCTTTCTTAAGGAAAAGGAGGGAGGGAAGAGGGAGCAAACTAAATGGAAAATGGAAGCACTTTACAGCCCAGTGGCATTAAGGTACAAAGTGTATTCCTCCCCCCTCTCCCCTCCTGCAGAGTGTTCTGATCTGTTCTATTCCAGAGCTCGTGGCACTGATCGATAGCGTTGCTTGTTGCTTGGAGCCTAGAGCCTTCTATTTCTAGTGACTATATATGGTCAATCACTACAACCTTCCTGCATGACTTTGGTCATGCAGAGTTTGCTGCTGGCCTTTGTGGTTGTTCTGCATGTTAATACTATTCTCAGGGTTGCAAGATCATTGGCTGCAGGAGCTCTCTACACTAATTAGACTTTTATGATTAACCCTAGAACACTAATGTACCACAATCACATGGGTGAAAGTCACCCAAAGTTGGTGTTTTAGGGTTAAGATAAACAAAATAAGTAAATATCAATCTGTATGATGAAATGGATTTATAGTTATAAATCTATTTTTTTAACTATCACCGCAGGC
Source organism: Etroplus canarensis (assembly GCA_015106775.1). Taxonomy (NCBI): domain Eukaryota; kingdom Metazoa; phylum Chordata; class Actinopteri; order Cichliformes; family Cichlidae; genus Etroplus; species Etroplus canarensis. The sequence goes on along the minus strand of VUQH01020082.1, from coordinate 22,067 downwards.
CTCTTGCAACAGGAAACTGTGTTATGATAGACACCCGATAATATGGCCTCAATGTCCTGCTGAGGTAATTCTTGAGAATGAATTAGGCGGAATGCATCATTACATTCTTATCTTGTCTGATATGCTCAGCCGTATTCAGCCCTCTCCTGCTGGGTGTAAATAAACTTGATGTGGAATGTAAGTAAAAGCTCAAGAATGTGAGGTTTGTGACCATATGAAGGCTAGCTTACACTGGTTTTGTGAATGTGGAAATGAGTGTGCCTAAATGCGAGTGTGCATGGGTGTAAGCTTGTATGGAAGCGTACCCATCAGAGCGGGACCAACACTATCCAATGTTACAGACGAGACCATGGGTTGCATAGCAACTGTGTAGCTGACCAGATATCTATTCGGTCCTTTCTTAAGCTAAACCATTTCCAGCTCTTAACACTTTTCTTCTCTTTCTTTCCAAATAACAGCCCCAGACCACTGAAAACACTTCGAAGTTGATGACATGCTTTGCGATCAGGACAGCTAAAGCAGACACTATTTTCGCCTTCAGAAAATTATGTAAACACTCGGAGTGAAGGTAAAGTGCTTACTCGAGAGGGTTAAACCTCAGAATGCCACATTGCATCATTATCAATGTGTTATTCTGTAAATAGATTCTCTTATTTGAAAAAAATACAGGTTTTTAGAGGAACTTGCAAAGAGAGAATTTCTCTTGAGCTAAAACTCTGGTTCTGTTTGAGTTGCTAAACTGACTGATTGATGA
>VUQH01020082.1:1859-19692 GCA_015106775.1 Etroplus canarensis | reverse complement strand
ATTTATTTTCAGATTCTATGCTCTTTAATTTGTGTAAATTCAATTAAGAGAACACTTGAGATGACAGGAAATGATCCAGAGTTCTGTCAGTGTAATGGTTTGGCATTTGAATGATGGTGAGTGAGAGAGGTGATGATGATTAGTAGTTTTTCTATGCAACGGAAAAACAAAAACACAACTGAATATTAAACTAGCCATGAAATTGTGAATGCTGTCTTTGTGGCTGGGGTCAACTTGTTATGTGCCAACAGGTCAGGTGGAATGGTGGCGTGTTAGTCAGAAGGTGTCCCCTGTCTAAGAGGGTTAGTTTTTGGGAGATGTTCTGGTTTCATAATAATGTCAGCCTGTGAGCTACAGCCATTGCAGTCAACTGGGGTAAACTACAATTTGTGTGTGTGTGTGTGCAAGTGTGTGTTGTTTAAGAACCAAGCAGGCTGTGTATATATGTCTATGAGCTGGGCACCAGAAACCTGTGGCTGTATGAAATGTTGGCCCTCTTGGATGGATGCAGTCTGCTTGGTGACTCAATGACCTTCATTCCTCACTTGGGTCTGGCCTGTCTCATGTCTTATTAACTCCTCTGGCCTAATGGACAGAGGCAACGGCTTATTGAGCAACAGCTGGCAAGAGATGCCTCGTTCCTCTTGAAAACAACACAAACTCTCTGACTTTGACTAGACTATCAGGGTTGTTTCTCCTTTTCTCTTTTAAAGAACAAATACACACATGCGCGCGCACGCACGCACACACACACACACACACTTCTATGCAGTATACATTTTAGAGATCATTAAAATCTTATTTAAAAAATCTATTATACAATTACCAACCCTTTAAGGCAACATCATCGTCTTGATGTATGAACACAAAGTGATCATTATTTGATTGTAGTTAAGGCAGTAGATTATGCAGGCTTGTAATAAATAGCTTGTATAATAATAATAATAATCACAATATTATATGTATTAATTATTTTAAATTAAATTTATATTGCCTGTTAGCGATAACAGCTTAATCTTCTAATGAGTGATAATTTAACACCAGGATGCCAGGTAATTGTAGTTAATTAATCTATAAATCAAAAATCCTGAAGAACTCTGGGTATTTAGAAATATGATTAAAGAATATTGTACTAACCTGCATTTTAAAGTATTACTTCAAAACTGGCTCACAAATAAATTCATATTACAGTAAGTAACTTTAAAATATAATCTTTTAAGAGACATTTAAATATTGTAAATAATTGAATAGTGTGGTGACCTACATTTAAATCTCATATTGGAGGTAATTTACATAACCTTTTTACAGTTTGCATAAACCTTCTGAGTAAATGATAGACCTACTTATTATTTGGGTTCATGGTGTGTCTGCACTGTAGCACTATTCTCACTTAAAATTGTCAAGACGCACAAAAGCAGCCCTGAAACAAAGAACAAAAGTGGAGAAAAGGATATACGGAATCATTAAAACAGTAATTAGCTCATTACGTGGGGAGCGAACAAGCAGCCTGCTTTGTGGGTAAATGAGTCAATTGGAGAGGATGCTCAGAGGAGAGGCGCTCCAGGCTCGGTAGCATGAAGACATCTGCTGGCCGCTGGGCCGTTGGGCCACAACAAAACAACCTGCTGCTAACACGCTCTCTCAATCTCTTTCTCTCTCAAACATGTACGAACGCACACTGATGCAAGCTCACCACGCAAACACTCTGCCAGCTTTTCACACTGCCTTTCCAAGCTGGATACAAACAATAGGGCTTTTGTGCTGTCTGTCAATGCATGTTAATTGTGGAATGGGCGTTTTTGTCTTTTCTTTTATGAAAACAAAAATCTATTCAATTAAAACTGGCTCCTGCCCTGGATATAATAAGGCTAATTTGCTAATTAGTACCATTAGTTAACGACAGAGGATAGGAAACAAGCTTCGTGCATTGTGCTTGAGTCGATTATGTTTGCTGTCTTGGAGAGGGACCATACAAGCACATTATACATTAACTTGGGTTACAGCAGACCCTTGTGATTTACTCACAGGACAGATGTAATTATAGCTGCAGCAGGATTGTACTGTATTCTGCCAAGACTATTTTTTAAACTAAGCAGCAGCAAATTCAAAGCATGTAAAACAAGCAGAAGTCTCAATTTTACAAACTATAAGAGATGTTATTTTTAGTGTGAGTTTTTTCCTTGTGTACATTAAATATTTCTTTAACTTTAAAAATCCTAATATAGTGTACATGTCACTTTTCTCTGTTTCTTAAAGAAATAAACTCTGTTTGGACATGGGTATTTAGTTTTAAGGGAAACTGCACATATCAAACACATTTATAATTTCTAAAGTGTTGAGGTTTTTAGTGAAGGGCTTGGGAGCAGAGAGCAGGAGCACAGGGACACAGCGCGGAAGTGTCTTGTGGTTGTGAGTTGTGATGAGAAGCGACAGCTCTCCTGCAGAGCCCGTAAATTGGCTTGGCGTATCACAGACACACAGCCACGCTACATCGCTCAGGTGTCACACCAGGGAAGCCGCTCCAGAAGAAAAATACCTTCCAAGCTCTGACTTTGATGGAGAGTAAACAGCACGACCAGCTTAGTGTTATTGAAAAAGAGGAAATTGTGTAAGCATGTATTTTGTCTTCAATTCTGAAACATTCTTGTTGGACTGGATGATAATGTAGTGTACAGTCACCTGTTTCTGACTTGTTTTTTGGTTATTGAGGTGAAAGATATTGTGATCTCAAGGAGTAAGCTCAACCTATCTCTAGGCACCAAAACATTTAAATTGAAAAGGATGTTTGTGTCATTACTGAGACAGCGTATGACTGGGTAGGATGCTATATATACAGTGTATGAACTACTGTATATTGAAAGTTTAGTCATGGCTCAGTGGTAACTGATTATTGACCTGGGCAAAAACTTTTTATTTAGACATGAAGATCCCTTGAGATATTTCATATACCTTAATTTTGTCAAGGTAATGCATAGTTAAAATTTAAATCGTCACATTAATTTGGACTTGTTTTAATTTGCCCTGTGCCCACTGGATTTAAGGTGTTATAGTCTCTTGAATAATTTCAGCTTGTAATGCAGAGACCTATGCGGTATTTACAGTAATTAGTATCTTTTAAGTCTTACAAATATATATGTATATTGGCAGTGTGCTTCAGTAAAACTACAACAATGTACAACATCTTTATGGCTTATTGTCATAAATATGACCATATCCTGCAGACTTACTGTACTGTCAAAAGACAAAACTGACAAGTTAAAATGCATCTTTCTGTTTTATAAAAATTTAGATAAATTACATTCCTAATACATGTTTTTGCCCAGGCCTTAGAGAGAATCTTCTGGGAAGCATTGACATGATGGCAGCATGATGAAATGAGGGGAAATGTAGGTGTGAACGACAGAACCCCACAGTCTCTTATGAACAGTTCCTCTCTGATCTGGGTGGACCCACACAGAGCTCTCACTGACTTACGGACACCTGCACCAGGTGCAAGATTCACACCTGTTGTTCAAACAGAGAACACTTTCTTCAAATGACTGTTCACGGGAGAAAAAGTGCACCATTGTTGTAACATACACATTGCAATGACTCATGCTCTGAAGGTGTTACCATAGATATAGAAACGTAGATATCTTGACGTATGTTTGGGTGATTGTCATATTGAAGCAGTCAAGATCTGCTAGTAAACACATATAATGAGTATGGAGAGATGCAGACCTTAACAAAAATGACTCTAATTTGCTTAATTCTGAACATATTTGCATGAAATTTGCTTTGTTGTAAATGTGAGAAATTAAACATGAGACTACTTAGTTATTGAATTACATTCAACATGTCCACATGTTGCTCAAAAGTGTGAGCTTGAAAGGAACTAAGTCTATAAAAGAAAGTAAGCTACTTTGATTCCTTCTCAACTCTAGAGCCCATAACATACTGTATATTACTGTAGTGTATATCTGAACACTGGTCTCAAACATCTGGCAAAGTAGATTTGAATATTGTATAATATTTTATTTTAAGACTGATAATATTTGCAACATTGTGTAATGAAAACTGTCCAGCCTGTAGAAGTGGTCCATAATTCGGGATGCATGAATGCTCTTCTTTTGACTGCAGTCTGGAGAACAAAAAAAATCTTTCTTATTTAATTAATGAATTGCTTATATTACTGATACAAAAAGAGAAACCAGTTGGCTTTATAACACTATATTAGATACTGATACTGTTCACAATTTTGAAGAAACTCAGAAAAACTAACATCATTGACTTCTATCCCTTGCTCATGTTAGGGGTCACCACAACACATCATCTGCCTCCATCTTACCCTATCGCTTGCATCCTCTTCTGTCACACCAACCCTCTGCATGTCCTCTTTAACTACATCCCTCTTTGTTATCTTCTCCTTTTCCTCCTGCCTGGAAGCAGCATCTTCAACATCCTTTGTACATCTCAACCTTGCAAATCTAACATTTAAGTTTCTATATTGAGGGTAACACCTACACCTAGAGAGCAAGACAGATGTCTGATAAGACAACAATTCGCAGTTTTCGTCTGTGAACAATCATTTTGGCAAAAGGCTGCAGTCCCTTGACACATAAACACATAGTAGCTACATATAGCAGTGGCCAACAATGTATCTAAATGTCTACATCGATGGGCATTACAGTCTCTCTTTGAACAATTTACAAATTGCAATTGGTGCAAGTGTCTTCCAAATCAGGCTTGTTGTTTAGAGTAGACACGTCCCCTAGATTAAATGCATTGATTGCCAAGAAAAAATAGTTAGGAAGTTTAAGCCTGATGACTCATCACTAGACATTAAATCGCTAATATATTAGCTTCAGAGTATATACAAAATATTGCTGTTTGTGAAGTTTTGTAGTAAATTCTCACTACTGGTTTCCCTTTGTTTCTACATGAGCAGATGGCCCAAGTGACCCCAATCACGCTCTTGATTGTATTAACTCTACCTTGTGGAAGATAGCTTAGAAGAAGGAAGTTCCACTGGTTCTTGGAAGTATATTTCGATCTCTGAAATCCCATTATTCTAGTACTTTTTCTGTTAATGAAATTTTTGTTAACACAGTCACATAAGACTCCCAGATAAATATAACAGTGCATATAATTCATGGCTATTGCTTTAAATTATATCAACTTTGATTATAGGAAATTGTACTTATCATTTATAACTGATGTCCACTGTTACCAAAGGTTTCCAGTTGTTCCAAATTTACCTCAAAAATGAATTAATTTGAGCCTTAAAATACATTGTACATTTTCTCAAGAGCACAATCTTTAGATGAACACATTACATAAGCAGTGTGAGTACCTCTTAATACAGAGTGTAATAGTTGTAGTTTATGCCTCACCTTTTGTTTTTATGCACACAGGTTGAGAACATTTGTTTTTTTATTATAAAAACAGGTATTTTATAATGCACCTGTTACTCTTTTGTACTTGTGAGTGTGTCATCTTCATCCTTAACAGCGCTTCAACAGTGACTCATGTAAGATTGTCACTGACAATAATTAGACAGACCGAGAAAGACTTTCAGAACCAGGGGCACCTGAAATGGCTCCTTACTTCACGTTTGAAAAAAATTAGGCTGTTCACACTGGCTGTTCAATGACAAACTACTGCCTACTTTCAACAAAACTGAACAGTGGACCAGCCACTCTGCTTTATTTGGGAATTTTGTATTGTCACCAGGTGATATTAGAAGGCATTACATTGGGCCAATATCCAAGTTTTGGAAACAATTTACACATCACATATAATATCATAAAGAAATATTTTAATTAGACTGATTCAAACCTTTCCCACCCCATTCTGTTGCTTTTTCCACCTGCTCCATGACCATCTTCATGTCCCTGTACTCACCTGAACCTCTGCGCCTGGTGGTGAAGGGGGCCAGGATATCGACGATTAGGGGATTGGTAGAGTTGTGACAGAAGGGCTTGGCTGGTCTTCTGACTGGGGTTGTTGGCGAATTTGACTGTAATGGGCTCGGCAGCACCTGACGGCTTCTGGCCATTCAGGCCCTTGATGGCCTCCTCAGCCTCTATCCTCTTATCAAAGCGGATGAAGCCAACACCTCGCGAGCCACCTGCGGGGCCAGCAGATCACAAACAAACAGAGGCCCCTTTTACTTTACAGGTATCAGAACGTCTGTAAGTTTAAACAGTGTGTGCCAATGTTGTGTTTTCTATGAGCAGCAACACTGAACACAGTTTTTCTGAGTAGCAGCATACTTTTGCACATACCAAGAAACTTTTTATACAAGAACTCCTGTTTAGAGATCCCATTATTTTGGATTACAACAACAAACAATTATATTTTGCTTCACAATGTAAAAAAAAATACAATAACTTAACACAAATTGTTAAGGCATTAAAGGAGAGAATGATGAAGTAATAATGAATTGTGAATTAAAGTTAAGTTTTGTGATAACTGCTTTGCACCTGTGATTCTTTGAATAGATTATTGACCCTGAATAATACTATAATATTAACACAATTACACACAGGTATAGACTGATCATATAAGGCTACATTGTGGCATTGGCCCAGAGCCTGTTTAGCCACAAAGTCAAGTCCTTTCTTATGCTTGTTCCAGGCTCAGTCACCCCTACACTCACTCCTCATGCATTGTTCTCAGTGACATTTGAGCTGTTTCCTTGGAGATATTTTTGACTGCCACCTGAGAGGAACATTTAGAGAAGCTTCCTGGAGGGTCCCTTATTGGTATCTGTGAATGCATTGTGTGTATTACTAAGTGTGCATGTGCATATGTGTACATGTACATGTGTATATGTGTACATGTGCGGTGGTATCTATTAATGGATGCTGTGCCTTGTTTTAATGAGGCTGCCTAGATGGCCCAGAGGATGCTTGCGCAGTGACAGCAGCACTCTGCCGAAGAGACTATTTACATAATACTGTGTGCACACAGGCATGTCTATGTGACTGAGGCTGAATAAAAGAGAGGCGGTAAGAAAGAAGGGAATGCTGTGTTTGAGCATCATTGTGTGCAGTCTTTCTCTCACACACTTAAAAGGCCCTCCTTATTGTTATTCCACATTTTATTCATGCAATCCTTCTCCCCATTTTTTTAATACTTCCTTTTGGCTTGTCTCATGATATATTCTCCCCTGAATTGCTGTTCTTCTGTTAAGTGCCTTGACCATCTCACTCCTTTTGTTCTCTTTTTTCTCCAAGATACAAGTACCACAAGGTTATTTACTTTGAAGCCCAGCAGCAAGATAAAAACAATCTACAAAAAAAAAAAACTATTCATTGAAAATTACTTTAAGTCTATTCTTTTAGTTTGACGATTGAAATTCAGTATTGATGCTCTACTTTAAACTGACACATAACTGTGGTTTTTACTCTGGATTCCAGAAATTTCAAGCACTGTAGTTTTCCTTTTTTCCATTTTTCACTTAGTGGGTTTAGGTAACTGATTTGCATATTCTCTGCTATTTTTTCACCTCTTTCAAATACCATTTCTTAGCTGTTACCACAATAAATGGGGTACAATTACTGTAAACTGTAGTGATCAGTATTCTCTTGCAGCAGCAAAAACATGACTTGTGAGAGAATGGCAACATGATGGCCGCACCAGCAGCTACAACTTTAGAATCAGAATCAGAATACTTCATTAATCCCAGAGGGGAAATTGCTTAATAAAATTGGTAACCCCATGCAGCAGCATTTAACATAACATATCTGAGTTATCTTCTTTATACACATTGAACTAATGAACAAAAAACCTAAATGATGATGCATCATCTTTGATTTCATATATTGTGCTAATATTTATTTGGCAATCATTGAATTAGCTCTGTTTCGAGCATGTGCATTTGGTTACCTTTTGTACTGAACATACTGTTCAATTTAACACACTGTTAAATTGCATTATATTATTTTCTATGAATTGCTTTCTCATGTTTTCCCAGTGCTGGTGTGCATGTGTGTGTGTGAGAATACACTTTTTCTGAGTAGCATGCATAATTTTGCACATAGCAAGAAACATTTTTTTCCGTTATTTATATGCACAAGTAAAATCAAACTCTCACATTCACATTTGAATATACATTATAAGATCATACACACAAACATATGAAACCCTCAACAACCCACACTCCTCGCATCATTTCCAGAAACAAAATATATCAGTAGTACAAAAACATAAACACATTTTAACCAAAATTATAATGTACAGTAATTTGATAGAAAAAAAATCAACAGTAGGAGGGGAATAAACCCAAAAAACAAACACTCATATGCAGCCTACTCCTCCTTATTGTTTCTCTCATTAAAAGGTGTTTGCAATGCCCCAAAATAATTCAAAAAAGGGTCCAGTTCTCTGAGAACTGTTGAGTGGTTCCTCCAAGTGTAAATCTAATTTTTTCCAACTTTAGGAAGTACATAATGTTCCTTTTCCATTTGATAAGATTAGGTGGAGATTGACGCTTCCAACAGAGAAGTATGGCTCTCTTCACAATAAGTGACGTAAATGCAATCACATCTCTGCTTGTTATAGAACAAGTTGTTGGAGTAATCCCAAATATAGCACAGAGAGGAATAGGAGAGATGGTTTTCCCAAAGATTTTTGTGTACACATCAAAAATATCTGACCAAAAAGTGGAGAGGGCAGGACAGGACCAGAACATGTGTATGTGATCCGCTGGTTGACCTTTACAGCGAGGGCAAGATGGGACGGCATTAGGATATATATTTGCAAGCCTTGCATTGGTAAGGTGAGCTTTTAAAACCACTTTCAGCTGTATCAGACTATGAGGAGCACATATCGATGATCTGTGTATTCGCTTGAGAGAGGCCATCCAATGTTCATCACTTATTACGTGACCTAAATCTGTTTCCCATTGGCTCTTGATGACATCAAGTGAAGAGGGATTAATGTCACTTATCATATTATACAGGACAGAGATTAATCTCTTGCTCATAGGTGACAGTGCAAAAATATTGTCCAATATATTGTTGTTAGGCAAGTTTGGAAAGGAGTTAAAATTTAAAAACAAAGTTTTAAATTTGCAAATATCTGAAAAAGTTGGAATTTGGTAAATCTAATGTTTCACTCAGTTTGGAGAATGAGATAAACTGACCCTCAGAAAACAAATTATACACAAATTTAATGCCTTTCTCATGCCAAGTCAAAAAAGTGGCATCCAGTAGAGCTGGGGGAAAGGGATGATTTCTCCAAATAGGGGAACAAACTGAAGTTATATTTAAACTAAAATGCTTCCTGAATTGCCCCCAGATTTTAACTGTTTGGCCCACTATTGGGTTTAGTGCCTGAACAGCTGAGGAAACTAATGTAGTATTTACTAGTGAGCCTAGATGTGAATGGCTGGTAGCACCCACTCTTCATTATGCTTTGTAGTGTTGAAATGAACCCAGTGAAGTATTTTTTGTATGTTGCTGGCCCAATAATAACAAAGAAAGTTAGGGAGCGCAAGCCCAGCCATATTTTTGCATCTTTGAAGAGAATTTTTCTTTATTTTATGAAAACCACCTTTCCAGATAAATGAGACTATAAGACTATCAAGCAATTTAAAGAAAGATTTTCTAATAAAAATGGGAATATTCTGGAAGAGATATAAAAAATTAGGCAACACGCTCATTTTAACTACACTGACCCTGCCAGCAACAGAGGGAGATTTTTCCACCTGTCCAAATCTTGTTTGCATTTTTCTAGGAGAACTTTAAAATGTTTTCTAAAAAGAGATGACAAGCTGTGTGTCACTTCCACCCCATGGAATTTAAGGGAAGTTTTGGCTATTTTGAATGAAAACAAGTATAAAGAGGGTGTAATCTCTTCTTATCTTAGAGGGAACATTATACTTTTGCCTATGTTAACTTTATATCCTGAGAGTTTCCCAAACTAGCCCAAACAGTCAATGATATGAGGAATAGGAGAGTGTGCATCAGATAAGTAAAGTAGCAGATCATCTGCATATAGAGACAGCTTATGACATGACCCTCCTCTTTCTATGCCCTGAAAGAATGTAGACTGCCTTAAGGCAATGGCCAGGGGCTCCATAGCTACAGCAAAAAGGAGGGGAGACAGAGGATAACCCTGACGCATGCCTCTGCTGAGTGAAAAATATTCAGATTGCTGTCCATTGTGTATAACTGCTTCAACTGGGTTGGAGTAGAGCAATTTTATCCGAGAAATAAAGCCAACTCGGAAATCAAATTTCTTAAGGACAGCAAACAAAAATTCCCACTCAACCTGGTCGAAAGCTTTCTCTGCATCTAGAGAAAGAACTAACTCAGTGCCCTGAGTTTTGCGTGTATGAATGATATTAAGCAATCCTCTCACATTGGTACTTGAGTGCCTTCCTCTGATAAACCCTGTCTGGTCCATAGATATTATTGTTGGTAATATCCTCTCCAGTCTAGTTGCCAGAATCATGGCTAGAATTTTATAGTCTGCGTTAAGTAATGAAATTCGATGATACAAACTACACTGGAGTAGATTTTTATCCTTTTTCAACAAGACTGTTATTGCAGCTTGGCATAGTAAGGGTCATTTGCAGCAGAGGGGAGAGTTCATCTGCGAATTTCTTATAAAATTCAGAGCAGTAGCCATCGGGACCAGGGGTTTTATTTGTCTTAAGTGATTTAATGGCCCTGTGTATTTCTGCTATAGAGATCTCAACGTCAAGTGCCGACTGATTTTCTGGTGGGGCAATGGGAAATGTTAATTTATCAAGAAAACTGTTGATTTGACTTTCCGATTTATATAATTTGGCATAAATTTATATAATTTGGCATAAAATTTGAGAATACTATTTATTTTTTTGTGAGCTGTCACGGTATTGCCTGTTGAGTCTTGTATCTTAGTAATAAAATGAGAGGCCAAGGCCTGACGGATTTGATGGGCCAGTAGTTTGTTAGCTTTATCCCCATATTCATAGCTGTTGTGATGAGATTTTAGAATGATTTTAGTAGCTTTGTCTGTAGACAGTTAAGTCATATTCTGCTTGTAGTTGCAGTTTATCCTTAAAAAGAGAAGATGATGGTGAGACAGAATATTGGTGATCTATTTTTGCAATTGAATATGATAAGTCATTTAGTTTTGCATTATTAACCTTATTTACTCTGGAGGAATAGGTGATTATCTGCCCTTGCAAGTAGGCCTTTAGAGTTTCCCATAGGGTTGGGTGACTGATTTCTGGAGATCGATTTATGTCTAAAAGTTTTTTATTTCCGAGGTTATAAATTTTACAAACTCCTCCTCTGCCAGAAGAAGTGTATTCAGTCTCCAATTGCATCTGAGCCTAGGACAGTCTGGTAATTCTGAAATGAAAGAGACAGCTGCATGGTCTGACACAGTTATACCGTGATATGTACACAACTTAAAATTCTCTGGAAATTTGTTGTCTATTAAGAAATAGTCAATACGGGTATAAGTGGTCTGGTCCTGTTTCAAATGTGCTTCCTGAAGGAAGGCAATATCCACTTTGAACTGTTTGAGATAAGAGCCAATTTTTTGTCTCTGTTTATACCTTTAACATTTACAGAGACAAAAGTAATATTACAATTTGCATTCTTGGTTATGGAAGTCATGTAGGAATACAGACCAGTATTAAATTATGACCTTGGTTAGTAACAACATTACCATCCTTTGATGGGAAAGAGCATGTGGAGGGAAGATCAAAGCACAGATACACAAAAAATAAATAAAGGGGAGGGAAACAAAACAAGAAATAAAAAAAGAGCTGATAAATGAAAACCAAAAAAATGTGTGCAAATGTGAAATGATGCCATAACTCAACTGTACTGAAATAACCAAAACTGAAACCTGGTAAACACTACACTTCTTCTGAACTTTGTTATAAACTTAAATGGACATGTAATATTACAGCAAATAACATAAGTGAACACACCCAACCTTGTCGCAACCAACAGAACTTAAAGTATGAATGAAAAATGGGCACAAAAAATAAGCCTCAAAAATAAAACCATGCTTAATTAAAAAATATTCAATTCCAAGCAAAGTGGTGCTTTATACCTCACATGATGTAAATTACACACTTTGGAGTGGCAGACTCCTAGTGGGCTATAAAATACAAACCAGACCAAACCAGGTGGAGAGAGGTGCGCAGAGCGCTGATAAAGGACTCACCATGGTCCAGCTATGGAGCAGGGGAAAATAAAGGTTTATGTCCCCTTGTTCGTGTCAACTAGAAAGGATTTCACTTCTCCAGGAGTGTAAAATAGTTTTTGTCCAGTTTTGTCCATGACCTAAAGCTTGGCGGGGAAAAGCATCCTATATGGATAGCCGGCATTTCTAAGTTGGAACTTGACCTCGGAGGACGCGGCTCTCTTCTCAGAGACCTCGGGACTGTACTCCGGGAAGATGTGTACCTCTGTCCCACAGTATATGAGACAGCCCATCTCCTGGGCAAGCGTAAGGTGATGAATTCTAGCAATGAATGGGCCTGGAGCCTCCTCGTTTCGCCCGCGGACACAGATGCAATGTGCCCTGTCCACCGCCAGTGGCGGTGCATCAGGTCCAAAAATCTCCCCCAGACACTCTGCGACATAAGTCATGGGACGAGGACCTTCAGTCCTCTCTGGTAAGCCCGTTATACGAATGTTGTTCCATCTGGATCGGTTTTCCAGGTCGTCAATCTTAATATTTAGCGACTCATTTTCCCTTATTAGCATGCCACAGGTGGACTCCAGCTCTACTATTCTGCTCTGCATTGACATTTCAAGCTGCTGAATTGTCGCATTACGTCGCTCAATTAATGCTCGGTCTGCCGTAAGTTGGGCTGATAATGTTGAAATTATCCGGTCCTCCAAACTCCGTAGCGTCACCTCCATGTCAGCCCGTGTCAGCGGAGCATCAGGGTTGCTAACGGCACATGTTTTTTGGCTAACCTGGGCTCCTTGAGAATTGTCCTCCTCACTAGGTTCCTCAGAGGTTAGGTTAGGTGTTTTCGTTGTCTTGCTCATCTCAGTAAACATGGTGGATAAGGTTATTGAGTGTATTTCGTGTTATTGAGTGTTTTTCGATAAGTTTTCAAAGGATCTTAACAGGGCTCTCCCAGTTTGTTGCCTACTCTGCCAGTACCCAAACCGGAAGCCATGGCAAGAAACTTTTTAACACAAGAACTCCTATTTATACAATCCAAATTTTTTGGGACCTGTAGCAGGCATCAAACTTGAAATGAGATAATCTGATGAATGAAGGTGTACAATTTCCCAGTTTGAACGTTTGTTATGTTATCTATGTTCTGTTGTGAATAAACTATTGGCTTATGTGATTTGAAAGTCTTTTAGTTTTCATTTTGTTCAAATTTAAAGAACATCCCAACTTTTCTGGAATTCGGGTTGTAGATTCCATTACTTTAGTTTACACCAACAAAGAATGATGTTATACTTCACAATGTAAAAAAGACACAATAACTTAACTATCTGCTGAGACCCCTTGGAGTCATTCTATCTTAAATATGTTAGTTGTTTTCTTTGTTCCTGAGTTGGGTATTTAGTTATTCTGGATGGGACTACTGTTGAGTTAAAGCAACCAATAAACTAACTATTGGTTTTTGTTTCTTTATTAGATAGTTTGTTAATGCTGTTTCCCCCCTGTGTGTCCAACCTGTTCTGATCAGCCACTATTTAAGCTTCCCTTTGTCTCTTTGTCAGGTCAGGTTAGTTTTTGCTTAGATTTGGTTAAGTTTGAGTCTACTGAAGTTTATTATGTTAGTTTGTTATCCTCTGTAGCATTACAACTTGAGTTTAGTTGTTTATTTGACCTCTTTAAGGGCCCCGAAGATTATGCTACGAAGCAAGTTCAAAATAGCTAGGCTGGTTTGACCAAACCAAAAACCTCAGTCTGAGATAACAGTATCATGAAGGTGGTTATCAACTTTCTTTGTCAACTCAGGCATACTGCTCCAGGATCTGTGCTTGGTCACATACAAGGGGGCATTTTACCCATCATCTGACTCTTCTTCCACACAAAATAGATCTACTGAGCACCAACAACTCCAATCAGAGACATTGCCAGAGGAATGAATGATAGCAATTGTAAAGGACATCAAAATATAATATGCAACACTACTGCTGCAAATAAGACAGCTGAACAATGCATGACAAAATCACTGATACTGGAAATTCTTAAGTATTTATTTTTCTGCTGAATTCATGATCATCAAGGGAGCACCAAGTGGTACAATAAGTATAAGAATTCCAGTTAATATATTTGTTTTACAGGTCAGTATGTGCTTGGTGCCGCTGTTAATTTTTAGAATGTGCTGTTATTTCATGTTAGAGCTATAAAACTTTAAATGTGATACACTACAGGTTAGTCGGTGCCTTCGGTTCTGACGCTTTCCCACAGACTAATAAAGGAGATGTGGAAAAATACTTCTGTCATCAGATCAAAGTAAAATTAATTTTATTGGTTGATTATTGCTGGCGATAAATCATCTACTAATTTATCTGATCAATTTTCTAATCTGAACTTAAGTAACCAAAACATATAAATATTTATACATTTTCTGCATCACCAACTTACAGTATGTGAACTCCTGTGATGATGTAATGCATAGAGTGTGCGCTGCTGTAACTATACAGCTATGCATCAGTCGATGATATCAGTAAGCTATGACTGAAAAGGCTACATACAGAAAAATTACTTCTACAGCAGACAATCTATCAATCTAAGCACTCAAAGTATATTCTAAAGAAACTAATGAGAGAAAACGTGTCACTTCCAGCGGATTTTAAACCGAAACTCTTAACATAACCTGCTCCAGACTAGGCTATGTGTACAGCACGTTACTCCTGTGATATAACAGATAACTTTGTGACACTGAAAACTCTGGCTTTCAGCTCAACATAACTCACTAACCCATTTGTTTTGCGTTATGGTAAACCCCTCTGAACTGTGGTTTGACTTTTGTAAAATTTATTTTTCTTTTTCGGGGACACAAGCCCCTTTCACCATGGAGGGCTGCGTCAGGAAGGGCATCCGGCGTAAAACCTCTGCCAAATTACCAATGCGGATTAATCTGCTGTGGCAACCCCTTGGTGGAGAATACAAGGGAGCAGCCAAAAGGTACATAAAAAACATTTTCTTTTCCTCATGCCTAACCAAATCAGTTCCTCACAGGCAGTATAAAAACTATTTTATTTTTAAAAATTTATTGATGTATTTTCTAAATTTAATTAATTACATTTTTTAACTATATAAACAACAGCTGTCTGAGAAGTCTTTTACTGACCGCACAAGTACTGCTGTGCCCAGATTGATAAACATTTTCCTTATGCTTGTTGGGGATCTTAAACTCTTTCTTTGTAAATGTTATGTATTATTATTACTTTTTTAAAAAAATCTTTCTAGCTCCCTCTTCCCAGACAGACTTTGACAAGTTATTTTCCTTTAGTCCCTTTTGTGCCAACTCTGTACCTGCGTATTTTAATTAGTTTGATAGAAGCAGGGAAAAAGCAATTCTAATGGGATGCATGTAGAGCAAACAACAACCTCTGCAGTTCCTACAGCTCTCTTCATCTGTTAGAGTAGTTTTCATGCATGTGTCGTATGTAAGATAAAGGAGGAACACTGCAGCCAGTTCTAATGCGGAGTAACTGTTTTTGCTAATGGACATTGGGCATTGAAATCTTCCCCAGTGCCTTACTTTACTTTAATAACTGCAATAACCCTAATTTCACAACAATCTCCTGCTGTAAAACACTACGCAACTCCGAGAGGTTTGCTCAAGGGCACCTCAGCGGTAGTTAAGAAAGAGGAGAGCATTGCTCATTCACTTCCTCTACTGAGACGAGAGCAGAAGAGAGGACTCTATTCGTCCTTTAATCCTCACACTTGTTTGGCCTTGAGCTCCTCCTAAGCCGGTTCTTGCTGGAGGGCCTCCAGACAAATGCCTGGCATACAGATGAAGGCCAGACACAAACACACACATGCACGTGTGCACGTACATACTTATGTGATGACTTGAAGAGGTACTATTAAGACTGAAGTGTGGAAAGAGGACAGAAGATGTCCACAACTATTTGCAATGGAGTGTGACCAAATGCACAGTGTTTGCATGAGGGTGGGAGAGAGAAAAGATTTCTGCGTATATACTTTTGTTTGTTCTAAGTATGCACCGGCTATTCTCGTCCTTGAGGTTGCACAGTAACATCGTAAGAAAGTGTGAGTGGTGAGCTGGCAGTAAAATTCACCCATAATTTGTTACATATAGGCTATTTAAAGTACAGCAAATGTCAGTCAATATCAAGAATCCTCAGATATCAGGTAATGAAACAGAATGAATGGGCTTTGCCACAGGTACAGACAGATGAAGACAAATCTCAATTTTCAGAATCTTCATAGGTCCTCAGTGTGTCCAATACTGAAATTATTGCCATGTCATGAAAGTGTGTCAAACATTCATATGTGAAATGTGTTTTGAATCCAGTTACTGTCAAGACTGCCTTTTCTTTAACATCTGTTAGCTCTCCAGCATTGTGAAATTATAAGGGTTATAATCCTCTCTATTTTCCTTATTTCATAAAATTCAGTTACAGTACTAAAAGCCACAATATGTTTGTCTTTCAGTAGCTTTCAACCTTCCTATCCTGACTGTGACACAGAACCTCAAACCCATTTCTTTGAGGATTTGTTTCAAATTCATAATTTGTTTTTGCAAAAAACTTCATATTTTCCTAAATCAAATGATCTCTGTAGTTTTTAGAAAGTGTTATTCAAAGAGGACTTAAAGATGTATTTGTTCGAGCTTATATTCGGCAATGGCTTAATACACACTGAAAAGCTAGTGAGTACTTATTACAGCAGTTTGGTGCATTCAGGATTTACTCCAAATAAACTGAAGTGCCTGTGTTTATGGTAGAAAAGCAGCATGTGATCCAGTTCAACAGTGTGGACCAATAAAATTGTAGCTGTTTTAAACAATAATGGAGGTTCTTTATTGGTTTCGTTCCTCAGAAAAAAACATATAGAATACAACCAGCTTTAAATTAAAAATCATC
Source organism: Etroplus canarensis (assembly GCA_015106775.1). Taxonomy (NCBI): domain Eukaryota; kingdom Metazoa; phylum Chordata; class Actinopteri; order Cichliformes; family Cichlidae; genus Etroplus; species Etroplus canarensis. Next base: position 2,653 of record VUQH01020082.1, on the reverse strand, counting down.
CAGGTGTTGCGTTGTAAGAGTAAAATCTACTTGCAGATGTAATTAATGAACCAATTGTAAATATTAAAAAACAGCTTCTTAAATATATGGTACCATTCTGTTTTTAATGACAATGCCATATTAATGTAATAAACACTGAGAAAGGTTTATTTTTCTGTGCTTAAACACTGTAACAAAAACAAACTTTCAATCTATGAAGCAAGCTGCCAGTCTAGTAAGTCCAACCTAATGACTTTTCTTTCAACCAGCCCCAGAAGCCTAGGCCTACTTATCAACCACCAGCCAGCCATACAGGCAACATTAGAGCACATTGTACTTACTAAGGTACACCAATCGGTCTTTCTCACTCTCTCTCTCCCCCTCTTACTCTCTTTTTCTGTTCTCCCTCTCCTCCACAGTAATCAACAGAGGCTTATGTAACTCTCTCTACCTGTGCTTATCTCTCTCTAACACACACCGACAGGCACATTGGCTGCCTTACTAATAACATGCTGCCTCAATCTGGGGAGGGGGAAACAGAAGGAGAGAGGATGGGGGATGAGAAGTGAGTGCTGAGGGTGGGGATGGGCAAGACTGGAATGAAAGGGGGGGGGAGGACAAAAGGAGAAAAGGTGATAGAGGAGAATGTTAGGAGGTGACAGTAAAAGGATGATGATGAAAGGAAACAGTACTATTCTTGCTTACTCCTTCCCAAACAAAGCCACTCTTTCTCTAAAACCCACTATCATTTCCCCAAACACTGACTGACTGACAGAGAGAAATGACTGCTCCTCTGAGAGGCCAGAAAAAAGTGA
>VUQH01020079.1:2192-22716 GCA_015106775.1 Etroplus canarensis | reverse complement strand
GCGTGCACACACACACGCACCCACACACACACGCACACACACTCACACACACACACACACACACACACACACACACACACACACACACACAGTTTCAGCCCCCTCTAAACATCTTCAATTCAATACACTCCTTATCACATCTTTGATCTGCACAGGGGTGTGATGACAGTTCATCTTCCCCTGCGGCGCAAGTCGGAGCTCTTTTGGTCTCTTCGTAGCTTTGTTTGAAAAGGAGCGCTAAACTCGCAGTTTCACTCCCTGAGCAGATTCATGATGGTGCGCAAATGTGGGAAGCACAGATCCCTTTGCTGGCCAGCTGTGCAGGAGTGCAAAAAATGTTTTTTTTTTTCCTGCGTGTGTGTTTGTGCATCTGTGTCCTCATGTTACTGTGTACATGTGTGTGATTGCTCATTGCTGGCCTCACTCTCTTCAGGTTAATAGTATGCATTAAGAGGTTTTGTCATTATTGTAAGCAAACTTGATACTGTATATGTAATATGATATATTGCTGTACTGTATTATGCTAGTTTTCTCATTAAAAGTACTATAAAGCAAATTGGATGAGACTTATTTGTGGAAAAACAGAACAAAAGTTGCTGCTTCTTAGATTTTGAAGTATTAACATCTCAAATTAATATCTTAAATATGATATAAGCAATAGTTAGCAGCCTTTGCACACTTTCAGCTCCACTGCAAATTAGTTCTGTTCCTCTGGATAAACAATTTGAAAAATAATTTTTTCTTTCAAACATCGCTGATCAGCTACAAATACTCCCATACTACAAAAGGAGTAAATCGGTTTAAACCAGGTTTTATATTCATTGTTGTTCACCTACAAAAAGAATATCCATAAAAAAAAGACTGAGAAAAATGTGCAGTCACAGCCAATCTTCACATCTAACAGACTTTTTTAAAAATTCTCTACAGCTGTAATCATACATGTGACTGGTATTTCAAAATCCAATTCAGAGTGTACATTTGTATTAAACCCTCAGAATTTTAGGGTTTGATTTCTTCGGGTTTTTAAAGCCCAGTTTCCAGCTCTTAATATTCAGAATAAACTAATTTTCTGATTGGCTAGGGTTGTTGTTTTGAAAATGTAACTAACGTATAACTTCAGCACTTTAAGCATTTGTGATTATATAACATCATGCAACAATATCAAGCTCTGAGGGTCACAGTGGATAAAAACACATTGTGCTTCTAATATAAACTAGTTCTCAGCATAGACTGTATATAAGTGATGTGAGACACCACAGTGCTATCACCCATTGGTTTCTGGACTCCTCTTTGGAGGCATGTTTTGCTTTGTTGTGTTTATTTTTTCAAGCCAGATGTGACCATATTTGGATGAGACTGTGAAGCGCTGGATTATCAGCTAAGTCTACCAAGATTAGATTAGCAATCTATTCATCTATCCATCAAGTTTACAAGACACCAACAACAAAAATAGTCTGGTTCTGTGACTCAAATAGCATAGAGAGGGCCTAGCAGACAGCTATTGGCTACAAGTCCCTGTGTTGGCACACCTGTCAGTCAAAGCAGCTATAACTTTAGGACTTATAAAGAAATCACTGACTATACAGTTGGTATGAAGGTTGAAACCGCCAACAGAGATCAGAACTCAGTATTGTATTGTACCAGGCTGTAAACATGCATTTTAGTGCATGAAATTTGTCCATAGACAGTCTAGGAACTGCTGTTTTTGGCACTTTGGTGTTGGCATTGCACGGTTAATTTATAAGCCAGAAGGTTGCCCCCTGGCTCTGAGGAACCACAGCCCTTCTCCTAATGATTTGGAAGAGCAGTGCCCTCTTACTGTTTGTACTGAAAAGACTTATTGCTCTCTTTCTCCGCTGTTAAACCCACAAGCACATCATCCAAATTGCAGCATGCAGGGAAACGGTCAGCACTTTTAACCTAAACTGTTTGAACTGAATATAATCATAATGATTTATTAAAGGTAAAACCTGTCAACACTTTCAGTAACACACAAATCTGGTTTTCTCTTTATGCCTTGAGTTGGGAACAAGTACAACTCAGATATATCCATCATAGAAAGACATTTCATGTTGAACTGGTTGAACTGAACTTGTGTCTGTTTCTCTCCCCCCAGCAGTACTGAATGGGCCTCCTATGTCTGTAAAAAAGGAACGGGAAGCAGAGCTGCTAGTCAACCGGCGGGAGCAGCGCAGCGGAGAGGTCATCTGTATCGACGACTAAACTACACATGCACATACACACTCATACTCACACACTGAAACCCATCTGCTGCAAAGGCATCTTCGATTTTTCTCCTAGAAGGTTTTGGTGGTGAAACCAGTGCCACTGAACTACACATCCAGGATTACAAGTAATTGACTGACTGAGGGTGAATTTATTGACCCGCTAGTGATTGTAGTTCCTTTCTTTGACACACATTCATACTTGTACACGCGTACACACAGAAGTCTTCTAAAATTTTACTTTGCTGACTGACTGGTACTACCCAAAAAGCTACAGTCACACCAATACAGTACATAAGCACTCATGCACATGTGCACTTACTGTCCACATCTACAGCACACACAGTCCAACTTGTCTCAAAACTTCTTGTGACCTTTTCTTGTCTGCCTCAAACCATTATACTCCTCATAAATGGCCTCCTTGCACAGGCCTCCTCCTCTCCTCTAGGGATGCTTCTAACCTCACACACACGCACGCGCACACCCACCCACCCACACACACACACACACACACACACACAACGCTAAACTCACCTCAATCCTAAACCTTCTTAGATTTCTCAATAGACCATGTAACCTTCCTCCTCCTCCCCTTCCTGCTTCTCCTCCCCTGTTCCTAAAACTCTCAACAGGAAGCTGCATGTGAAACTAAACTCATTTCTACCATTGCACTCCATCCCCCTGAAGCATGCTCTAATCACAATAATGCTGTCTCGTGGAAAGGAAAAAATATATATATATACGTCAAGCTGTGCCTACAGTCGTTTTAATACTGTTTCTAACTCTCAGAGAAAGGCTGAATCTCCAGTGTCTCAGTCCAAGCAGCTCCAAGCACAGCTCCAGCTTCTTTTGGCCTTTATTTCGCTTTGTTTCAATGGTACATGTTCAGATAAAACACACGCAGAAAGGTATGAAGAATATATTCAGGACTTGTTCAACCACAAAGTATTTCCCAACATGCCATCCCACTCCCCTTGTTTCAGTTTATGTATAGAGCTTTGAGGTATTTTGGGGGTTTGTTCCAGAAAAGGCCTCATGATGATGCTATTTTTCAGAAACCTCCTATGAATGTGTTTATAACCTTTCATAAGCAAGTCAGTGTTATTAAAACCTATTGACTTCCCTCTGCACTCCCACTGATGTTCCCTCCTTACCTTTCCTCTCCTCCTCTCTTCCAATCAACCTTCTTTTTTCTGTTTTTTTTCCCAGTTTCTTTTTCTTTCTACAGAATCCTGTGATATACAGTAATTTACATATTTAAACAGCTCATTCGTGTTCTCTTGTGTTTTTACTCTCGCGATTATGAGTATTGTTGTTGTCGATGTTGCTGTTGTTCTCGCCGTTGCTATTTGAGAAAGAGCTTCTACCAAAAGAGACATTTTTTTGTAACAAACTATGAAAAACAACACAGTGTGCGACACTCGATGCACCTCTTTGCCATGTTTGTCCTTTAATTACGAAAGACTGTAAACGAAGAAGTTGAGCTAACTTCAGAAGTAGATATATTACAAGAAAACTCTTTTTTTTTCTCGCTTCCATTTTAGATTTGGGGCTTGCAAATGACATATATAGAATACAGGCCATATGTAACCCAAAATGCTTCTATGAGCAAAAAGAAAATGCATAATATCTAACTTTAGGAAAAATACAGTTATCTAAGGCTGAGAATCCATTTTATACACCGCATCATTAAAAAAACGCCTTAATAAACAAATGTAAAGTCATAAAATGAATTAAGAACCTGATGTCAACATGTTAATCCTAGTCAGCATTGTCTGTTTTAAGCTGGAAAAAACAAGGTAGCTAGGAATTCACTTATCCCATAAGTTTTACTCTTCCAGGAAGTAGCCAGAGTCCATTTTACAAGATGTTTTGCAACCCCTGAACTAAAATGTTGCATCAAAATCAAGCACTTAGTTCTTTTTCTGCTTTTACTTTGTCCTCTTTACGAATTTTGTGTTGATTTCTGGGTATCTTGTGTCACTGTGTATGTAGTGATCAAATGATGAATGGCAGTGAAAACATTTCAATGATGATGCATCTCCTTTTTTCTTTCTTTCTTTTTTTGTTTTGTTTGTAATAAAACTGAATGAAATGATTAAAAAAAATCTTGATGTGTGGATTTCATTCCAGTGATTGATTACACACACCACTCACATTTATGTTACAATATTAGACTCATGATTTCTGCTTACTGGAAAATACACTAGATGGGCAAAACTATTAGACCAAACCTCATAATCATTGAGTTCAGGTGTTTCATTCAGTTCCATTGCAACAGGTGTATAAAATCAAGCACCTAGCCATCCGGTCTGCCTTTACAAACATTTTATGAAAGAATGAGTTGTTCTAAAGAGCTCACTGAATTCAGTGAGGTATTGTAATATGATGCCACCTTTGTAACAAATCAGTTCATGAAATGGTTTCCTTCCTAGATATTCCATGATCAACTGTAAGTGATATCATTGCAAAGTGGAAGCATTTTAGAACTGTAACGACAAAGTGACAGACCACATAACATTACAGAGCAGGGTCACTGAGTGCTGAGGTGCATAGTGTGTAAAAGTCACCAGTGCTAGTTTGAGGAAGTTTGAAGAATTTCTCTGTTTTCTTCTTCCAGTTCCAACTTACAGAGCTCAGGCTCTGCCTGACGGGCTTTATTTATTAACATTAGCAAGAAAAACTGTGTACTGGGAGCTTCATGGCCTAGGTTTCCACGACCGACCAGCTTTTTGCAAGCTTTACATCACCAAGCACAATCAAGCACAATATTGGATGGAGTGGTATACTGTACAGTATATTGCCACTGATTCTGAAACAATGGAAACATGTTCTATGGAGTGATGAATCACGCCTCTATCTGGCAGTCTGATGGACAAGTCTGGGTTTGGCTCAATGCTGCGGGAACATTGTCTGCCTGACTTGCTGAGCCAAAAAAGTTTGATGGAGGAAGTATAGTGCTACGGAGTCCAGAATTTAATGAACTATTCACATACAAAGTCTTGAACAATCAGGCTCCATCCTATCTTAAGGACCTCATTGAACCATATTTTCAAAATAGAGCACTTCGCTCTCAGAGTGCAGGCCTAATTGTGGCTCCTAAAGTTTTTAAAGTAGAATGGAAGGCAGAGCCTTCAGCTATATTTAATCAATTTCCCCCTGGGATTAATAAAGTATTATGATTCTGATTCTGTCAGGCCCCTCTCTTGTGGAACCAGCTCCCAGTTTGTATTCAGGACACAGACACCCTCTCTACATTTAAGATTAGGCCTAAAACTTTTGTTTTAATAAAAGCTTATAGTGGCTTAGTTACGCTGCAATAGGTTTAGGCTGCTGGGGGGCTTCTTATGATGTGCTGGGCATTTCTTCTCCACCCACCTCTTTTCACCCTCATGCATTTATTTGTGACTGCTGCATGTCAATAAATGTTTTCTCGCTCCCATAGTCTTTGTCTCTCTTTGCTCTCCTTTCTCTCTTCGCTCTCCTCTCACCCCCAACTGGTCAAGGCAGATGGCTGTCCCTCCCTGAGCTTGTTTATGCCACCAAGTGCTTGCTTACAGGGGATTATCTGATTGTTGGGTTTTCTCTCTAATACTGTTGGGCGCTTACAGTGCAAAGCACCTTGAGGCAACATTTGTTGTGAATTGGCGCTATTGAATGTAATTGAATTGAATTGAAAATCATTTTTCTGTGGTTGGCCTGAGCTCTAGTGTTTTTAGTGAAGGGAAATCCTAATAGTTTAGCTTACCAGCCGTTTTGGACAATTTTATGTTTTTAACTTAGTGGGAACAGTTTGGGGAAGGTCCTTTTCTGTTCTAGCATGACTGTGCCCCAGTGCACAAAGCAACTTGACTGGCTCACACAGAGTCCTGACCTCCAGCCTATCCCGCACCTTTGGGATGAACCAGAATGGGAATTTTTTAGGCCAGGCCTTTTCATCCAACATCAGTATCTAACCTCAAAAATGCTCTTTTGGATGAATAGGCAAAAATTCCCACAGACACATTCCAAAATCTTATAGAAAGTCTTCCCAGATGCGTGGTAGCTGTTATAGCTGCGAAGGGGGGACCAACTAAATATTAATGTCTACGGCTTCAGAATGGGATACCATAAAATCTCCTGTAGGTGTACTGTGTAGGTAGGTACTTTTCTGCATATAACATATTGTTTTAAAAGTTTATCCTATGCTAACCTCACCCCAGCCTGTCCCTTCTTGCAAATGGACTCAGACTTTGCCTCATAACTGCAGTCCTTGTTCTTCTCTGCGGCATCAGTGAACTTGGCGTAGCAGTAATTGGACCCCTTCTGGTTCTAATTGTACCACTCATTCAAAGAGCAGAAGGACCACTGCACCCATCTAAAATGGTGGAGCTGGATTCCATCTGTGGGACTAGAAACTCCTGGAGATGCAGATGAATGGCACTGAGGACCACCACAACACCAACCTAGCTCAACAATACAGTGAGCCATTTACCTACAGTATTCAGCCTCACAGAGCTGCAAATGGCTGTGACCTTTAGGCTTTTTAAATACAGGGAGGTCACACAGCAAGTAGACTATTTTAGTCAAACATAAACGGCTTTATTATGGGAGTAGATTGGACAGAAAGACACAACAACACAGGAAAGTGTCACAACATTTACTGCAGTCTTTTGACGTGAAAAAAATCAAACTACTTACTGGAAGTTTACAGTAGGACAAATTAAAAGAGGAGTCAATGAACTGACTTGGTAATGTCACATTTATTATCTTTTTTACTACTTTTATTATCTGAAGTTTGCAAACAGCCACCATAAGCTATGCCTGTGATGCAAAATCCCAAACTAGTGAACAGGGCAAAGTACATTTTAAAGCTCATAAAGGATGGATGTGTTCGTTCTTCTGGGTGATTAATTCAAAATATATTTTAGGATACCACAGTCGTCATCATATAATTTGTGTAAATGCCACCTAATATGTAGTCATCTTCAGAATTGCTTAGTTGAGCTGTTCTAACAGCTCTGGTGGATGCTGCATAGGGGCAGAAACTTTCTGATGTGGGAGGCTTTGAGGGTGACATGCTGATTCAGTGTCCCCTCCTCACAGGCCCCTCTGTTTCCCACACATACATACACAACAGCCTTGAGGAGGAGATGACCGGTGATTCATGATGACTAAAGGTGAAGAGTCACTCTGCTCTGTTATTCAGAACAGACTGATGCCACTCACAGTTGAGAATATACCGTTATCACAACTTAAAAATCCCTAATAGAAAAGTATGGATATTATTTCAGCTTCCACACTGAAGTCTGAAGGTGCAAACTGAAAGCACTCTGCAGATATACTTCCGCAGGTGAATATTCTTCCGTGCAGCACATATATTTTACTTTAATATCTTGAGCTTTTCCTTTATCTAATATTCATCAATTTAGCCAATCATGAATTTGTTCCTACAGTCATTAGGCTGGTTAACTCCTTTTAAATCATTTACTGTATTTTTAATTTTTTGTAGTTTATCTGCTGTATTAGGTTGTTTGTTGTATTTTTAGGTTATTTGCTGTATGTTTTTTCTTTTAAATATTAGCTGTATTTTAGATTTTCTACTGTATTTTTTGCAATTTTAGATGGATGTGTGAACTACTGGGCACATGGATTTCCTCCATGGGGATGAATAAAGTATCATCTATCTATCTATCCATTCATCCATCCATCCATCCATCCATCCATCTGCCAAATTATGTAATATATACAGAAGAATGGACCCTGAGTTGAACTGCTCATAGATACTGCAAACACTAAGCCCACATATTTGACGAGATACCCTAAAGCAGTAAGACTAGGATGTTTTACTATTTAGAGCGCAACACAAGAGGATGTAAGACACGTTTATTGACTTATTTAGTTGTTCATGGTGGTACAAATTGTTGTTCACATCTAACAGACAGGAATCAGCATTAGAATTTTTTGGATCCCCGTTTCAGATCTGAGCCAGAAGGCAATTTACCAGTTCACAGTGATGGTCATGAGCTTTTGGCAGTGACTGAAAAAGCTGCAGATACAGACGGCCAAAATGAGTTTCATCAGTAACGCGGAGACAGGGTGAGGAGCTCAGATGACCTCACAATGGAGTTGCTGCCCCTTGGCATTGAAAGAAGCCAGCTGAGCTGGTTCAAGCATCTGATCAGGATGCCTCCCTTTGGAGGTTTTCCAACACCCACGGTAGACTCAGAACTCACTGGAGAGATTATACACTCACCAGCCACTACATTAGGTACACGTCTTCAACTGCTTCTTAATGTAAAATATTTAATCTACTAATTAAATGGCAGCAACTCAATGCATTTAAGCATGTACAGTAGACTTGTTCAAAACAACCTGCTGAAGTTCAAAACGAGCATCAGAATGGGGAAGAAAGGTGATTTAAGTGAGTTTTAATGTGACATGGTTGTTGGTGCCAGACAGGCTGCTCTGAGTATTTCAGAAATGGCTGATCCACTGGGATTTTCCCTCACAACCATCTCTAGCTTTTACAGAGAATGGTTCAAAAAAAGAGAAAATGTCCAGTGAGCTGCATTTCTCTGCACAAAAATGCCTTGTTGATGCCAGAAGTCAGGGGAAAATGGCCAGACTGCTTTAAGATGATAGGAAAGCATTGCAACCAATGTATACAGAAGAGCATCTCTGAATGTGCAACGCATCGAACTTAAGAACTGAAGTAGATGGGCTACAGGAGCAGAAGACCACAGCTAGTGCCACTTCTGTCAACTAAAAACAGGAAACTAAAGCTATAGTTCACACAGGCTGGCCAATGGAAGATCACAAAAATGTTGCCTGGTGTGATTTATTTTTTTCATGCATTCATTTTCTTCTGCTAATCTAATTCAGGGTCGCAAGGCAGTGTGCACCCTGGACAGGTCCCCAGTTTATCCCAGAGCCAACACAAAGAGACGGACAACCATTCACGCTCATGGTCAGTTCAGAACAGCCAATTAACCTAGTCCCTTTGCTTGTCTTTGGACTGTGGTAGGAAGCTGAATCACCCGGAGAGAACACACGCAAGCATGGGGAGAACATGCAAACTCCAACAGAACGGCCTAAGCTGGCTGGCTGCTGGATTCAAACCTGGACCCTCTTGCTGTAAGGCAACGGTGCTAACTACTGCACTACCATGCTGCCTGGTCTCTATTTCTGCTGCGACATTTGGATAGCAGGGTTAGAATATAGAAAACAACAGGAAAGCATGGATCCATCCTGTCTTGTATCAAAGATTTAGGCTGCTGATGGTAGCATAATGGTGTGGGGGATAATTTTTTGGCATACTTTGAGCCTCTTAGTACCAATTGTCCATACCTTTCTGACAACAGTGTACCCATCTTCTGGTGGCTGCTTTCAGCTGGATAATGCACCATGTCACAAAACTCAAATCATCTCAGACTGGTTTCTTGAATATGACAATGAGATCAGTGGACTCAGATGACCTCCACAGTCACCACATCTCAATCCAATAGAGCACCTTTGGCATGTGGTGGAACAGGAGATTTACATCATGGATGTGCAGTTGACAAATCTGCAGCAACTGTGTGATGCTATCATGTCCTTATGGACCAAATTCTCTGAGGAATGTTCGCAGCACCATGTTGAATCTGTGGCATGAAGAATTAAGACAGATCTGGAGGCAAAAGCGGTCCAACCTAGTCTAACCTGTATCTAATAAAGTGGCCAGTAAGTATATATCTCATCTGGAGCACCTCAAATGGAAAATTTTGCTGTTGAAAACGTCTAGGAACACCCTGTTTCACCAGACTTCAGATAAGCGGAAGAGGATGGATGGATGGAGGGTTTTTTTATTTCATGGATGGGTGTGCACACAGAAAGAGACTAGCAGTGATGTGGAATGCCATTAAAATTTGATGACTTGTAGCAAATAACTGTTTGTGTCATGAAGTGGGCAGGAACCAATTTAACTAAATAGGAATTTTGAGTGGCACAACTAAAGCAGTGACCAATGACATGTTAGCAAATGACGTACTGTTGAATGACATGGAGACCACAATACATCAAGGATACCTGCACGAAAAAGACTCAGTTGTCCACTGTGGTGACAGGCTACCAGTTTTGAAGTGATGGGTGAAAAACAGATCTCTCTATGTCGATGGAGCTTAATGCTGAGTCTACTTTTAGCTTTGTTTTAGTCTCTAACATGAAGTCCTGAAGGAAAATACCTAGCTGAAAAGTTAGATATATTTTCACTGCAGACACCTACTTTTTGAGGATGAAAGAGTGAAAAACCAACTCACAGCAGAGGGAGCAGCAGAGTGATAATCTGCTGGTTTACCACAATAGATGACTTTTTCTTCTCAAATCATGTGTCAGTTATTTGACCCATTAGTAATATAAATATCGTTAATGATTATAAATATTGATTATTGGAGCTTTTTATGCTTCCTGTTCACCTTCATTTTCTGAGTCCTTTCATTTAAAAATTAAACTGCAGCTTTTCAAAAACAGTAAAAAAAAAGTTTATTTAGAGAGTGAGCTGAGTAGCAATGTAACAATGTTTTGGCAAGGTGCACATTATCATTTTACAGAGAACTTCTTCACAACATTACAAGATTTTTCAAGGTGATGATAAACTCTGACATTCAGAGGAAAGGAATCGGGCAGGGAAGTGTGTACAACTCTGTGTGTGTGTGTGTGTGTGTGTGTATATGTGTGTTTGTGGTGGCGGGGGAGGGACGAGGCATGTTTTTCCTCAAAGACTATAAGCTTATGTGGTTCAGGTTCAGATTCAGGAAGTGAAAATTTAGATGACTGCCTGTGTGTGTGTGTGTGTGTGTGTGTGTGTGTGTGTGTGCGTGTGTGTGTGTGCAGTCTGATTCGTGCTGACAGGGAAGTATGTGGTGCACAGGGATGTGGCGGGGGATGACTGAGACATAAAGAGGAAAACAATGAGGAAATCAAACAGGATATACTGTCTGCACTTTAAAATCTGACATTTTTTTCCATTTGAAAACATAAATGTTTGGCTCCAATTAAAAACGCAGCGACTGCTGCAGTAAAGTGCTGAGGAGAAACCAATGTGGTCCATCCACAAAAACTACTTATAAACAAGAGTGGGAGTGCAGAAACCCACTGCTAGAAATACACACTGTTTGCATTGCAGCAGGAAATATTACAGAAACCAGCAACATATGAGAGAATGGAAGGACTTATATTTCCAAAAAGCTGTAAAAGAAGTGACTAAAACCAATTTGAATACCTTATGTGGATATATTGATTTTTTAGATGTTAACTCCTATTGTGACTTTCAGTGTCATACCATGTACCACTCTTTTCCTTCAGACACCAAATAAGCAGAGCTTTCTTTTTTCTTCTTTTTCTTTTTTCCGAGGCTAAACTGGAACGACTCCCTTGAAAATTGATGTTGGATCTTTTCCATGGTTCTGCAGAGTTCTGCTTTTGGTGTCACACAACTGATTTAATATCTGGCTTTTATAAATTCACAGTAATAAAAAAATAGTGAAGCCACAAAAGGGTAAAAGGACAGACTGCAGCAGTGATTCTCAAAGATTTTTGTTAGACCCAAATGTACCTATATGGATGAACTCAGGTACCCCTTCGGCGACATTACCTGGCATGCACTACATACATTTACTTACAATGGAACAGTCAGGGTTTAGGGTCAATTTGTTAACTATCACATTTAGAGAAAATAATTTACTAATCTTGGCTATTTAATTTTTTATCTCTTATTGCTAGTGAAACCCTTTTGGCTATATTTAACATTACAGTTAGTCTAGCTGCTTGCATTGATCCTTTATCCACTATTGTAAATCTATTTCTAACTTTCAGCTATCTGTTTTATCTATTGTAATATATATGATCTACCATATATAGTTGCTGTTGTTCATGTTTGTGCTGTTGGTTCTTTAGCTCAGCCCCTGCTGTGGAGAAGACGGAAGTCATAAAATATAACAAACTTCTTTGAACTGAAGCGAAAGCAAGTTAAAAACAAAACTCTCCACTGTAGCCACTTTCTATACTTCATAGCTCATCTCTTCTTTTAATGTTTTAAGTTTGTTTTCATGCTTCTTCCACCTTGTGACAAACTATTGTGTGCTTTTTTATTAAAGTCAACTTTTTAATCCACCACCATTTGACCCACACATAATCCTTTTCCCTCTGGAGCCAAAGAGGCTAGGCTTCTCAGCTTTTTTGCAATCTGACCTTTTCCACTTTTACCTCCACCGAGGAGGTTGTGTTTTTGCTTTGGTTTGTCTGTTTATTTGTTTGCAGGATTACTCAAAAGGTCACTGAAGGACTGGCACGAAAATTTTACCAGAGGTGGAGCTTGGCCCAACTTTTGGAGTCAAACCAAGCTGGATCTGGAGCCCGGATTTTTTTTAAAGGACTCTTCGACAGTGAGATAGGGTTGCTCAGCTTTGGTAGAAGTATGTGGTCTCACATTGCTCTTTTATTAAAATTTAAATCTCATTTTTGCTAAATTAGTTTAATTAAGGAGCCCTGTACAGACTGGCGACCTGTACAGATTGTACCCTGTTTGACAGCTGGGACAGGCTCCAGCCCCATGTGGAGATGGTGGAACAGTGGTTAGCACTACTGCCTCACAAACAGAAGATTATGGGTTTGAATCTGTTGGCCAGCTGGGACCCTTTTATGTAGAGAAAGGCATCCAGGGTGTACCCCGTCTTTCATCTAATGACAGCTGGGAGAGGCTCCCCAAATTGGAGAAGCACTTAAGAGATGGATAGTTAGGTTAATCTTTCCATTACTACTTTAACATTTCAGAAGTGTCCCCTGGGGTAGGAGAATCTGTGGTTGGGAATCACTGATTTGCACTCAGTAGCATTAATATTACACTCTTACAATGAAAAATGAAAATTAAAAAATAAGTTTAACATATTAAAAGGGCTAATTATTATTCAAAAAAGCTCCAACACACTATGATTTAAGTTGGATTTGACTTTTGAGAAGCAAATGTTTTACTAAAATGAGCAGCTGGCGATTCTTTTAGCTAAATGCTACATACTTGCTGATAAATTCCACATGTTAGCACACAAACATCTGCCAATAGATTAATTTTTCGCAGCTCCCAAAGAGGTTTTTCGCTGGATCCAAAGAAAATCGCCAAGTGTAATAAAATTACGTTTTTAAAACCTGCTTTGTTAATCTGTGTTTGACTCAAGCACATCCTATTTTTAACTATTAAGTAGACATAAAGAAAAGTAAAATCCATATATTTCTGTCAAATAAGGTTACACAGACTTCCTTTGCTGTTCATGAACCAATCATGCCTACACGTATAATAAACCCCTAAAGGCCCTTTCTAAGACCCAACCCTGAGTTCAGAATACATCCTGAGTGGCACATGAACGTTTGGACCAATTTCATAGCGATGCATCATTCTGATTTTACTTTCTATTATTTGTTTGTGAATAATTTCTGAAAACATCTATACTTGGCAAACTTGATTAAAAAACAATGGAAAACATAATATCAGCTTCATTTATACTCTATCTGTACTTTGAAAACTTAACAATTATCAGATTGTTTATTATAAAATGTCAACAATCAAAAGAAGAGGTAAAAAGACAATCTATGTTCAAAGCTCTATGATTTGCTTGATATAACTTGCACGGCAAAGTATACAAACAATAATTTGGCCTTACAAAATGAACAAATTCACATCCGTGTTACTTAAAATGCCCCCCTTCTTAACCATCTCCTTACTTAATAAAATGTCAAATTTTTGTAAAACATGTACAAAGTATTTAAAGAAAATTCTTGGACTAAGATTATAAAATCAGTATTACAAAAATTGTTTGATTTGTGAGATTTCATACACACTGACACTGCATTATATAAACAACATAACCACTCATGTAGGCCGCTCACAGACGCTCTCTCAGCTGTGGAAGTGGAAGGTGCATGCACAGCTTTACTGTCAGTCTTAGAAAGAGTTTAAGCACAATTTATAGCACGATACACAGGCTAAAATGAAAATCCAAGGAATTTACTTTTTATATGAAGCTCTTTATCTACAGAACAGCTCCCATCACATCTGTTCCCTCGGCAGACATTCATCGAGGCATTTTGTTCACTGTGGGTCTTGGTTTTAATCCAGATTCTGCGTTCCAAAACAGCCCTGCAGTCCAGAGGAAAAAAAATTCCACAACAGCTTCCCCAAATGTCAGGTTTGTCTTTCAAAAGAACATCTTTGGGAAGAAGCTGTAGCATTAAGTGATGCCTCGCCTGCTTATGGCTGTTTCAGAAAACAATCTTTTCCGTACAAAAACAAGTTAATTCTCCAATGAGTCTGTGTACACATAAAAAATTTCCATGAAGATCGTTTCACCTTCAGTTGATTTTGAAGATGCTAAAGACGTGAGGCGAGGCTGAGTGATTGCCCACGTTGTGGAGTTTGAAGGAAGCCCCTGTAATGGCCTGCAGCTCCGTGCCCTTGTCCAGTCGCAGGAGGCCGGACACCTGGCAGGGCTTCAAGAAGTGGAAATTGTGCGGCCCGGCGGAGGGGGTTGTCCCGTAGCCCTCCATACACTGCAGCTTCTGAGGCTTCGGGCCGCTGGTCACCACATCTAGCTTCACATACTGAGACTGCTTCTCGTTGAACAACACCTGAATAGGCAGAGAAGATGATTTCTCATCAAGAGGTCAGCAGAGGGAGAACTTGTTCATGTACTATTCATATGAAACCTAACCACACTGGCTTGGGATTTCAAAGCTCCTGTAATTGTGACTCTTTCTATTTTTTTTTTACCTTTAGCCTAGATTTTCTCCAGACTTCTGTCAGCCTGACAAAACAAAGGTCTGGCTACTTGAGATTACCCAAAACCTGATATCTAGCTCTCCAAAAACATGATTCATACCTCTACACTATGACTGCTTGAGCTAAATAAAGGCTGCTTTTAGCTTCACCCAGAGACCTCGTTAGTTTACCATACTAGAAGTAAAGACACCTCATTTTGGATCTTTGTTTTATTTAAGATATTTGCAACAAAAAACATCTTTCCAATTAAAGTATACAACTCTCATTATTATCAGTTTTTTCCTTAACAATCCCACCAAGCTCTCAATGCCAGTTTGTAGCATCTTACCCTAGTTAAAGTATAAGAGGGTGGAAATGAATAATAATATGCTACTGTTTAAATTGTCACTCAAATATCAACCAAAATCCATCAGATGGACTGCACGAGAAACCAGCTGAACATAAAATAGCTCTTTGTTACTGTGTGCTTTAAAGCTGCATTGATATATTTACTGTTTGTATGAAATATAGTATCACCTTAAAAACAATACTGCAAACTTGTTAGCTAACAATTCCTTACTTTCACATCCAGCAGACACAGAGCAGCAAATTTATTTTTGACTCTGTATTTATCTTTCCCATAGGCTGTACATAAAAGATGGATGTGAACTCTGGGTCTGAAAAGTGAAGCCAATGCTCTGAGTACTTTAGCTCTGTATGCTTTCTAATGGCCAGCAGGGGGGGACACCTCTGACTGAAAAAAGAAGTCAGATTGATATGAAACACATTACATAAATTTAAGAGCTTAGTAAACACTTTCCTGGTAAGTTTAGATGATTAAGCCTGTGATGGGCAAGTTGCCAGTTTTCTTAGTCATATCCTATTCGTGTTTGGTACAAACGGCACTCAACTGAGCTACTTGTTAAATTTTTCCAGTGAGTATATGTTGTTTTAAACCTGTTTTTCCAGTGATCAAACTAGCAACCAATTTTCTGCAAATGAATTATGCAATGCCAACTTTACATTTGCTTATAATATGTATGTTTACAACATCACAAACTAATGTTGCTAAAGAAACATGGCTCTGTGTTTGCAAAATATCTCAACATCTGCAATATTCTGTAATCTTAGAGAACAGCTTAAATACAATGTATTTTTATTAACATAACTATGACATTATATCAAACCCAGGCTGTAAATATAACATATTTACAATGTTGTTCTGTAATGTTGCTGTAATGAGATCCTACCTCACATTTTAATCAGATTCCACGGATTTTTCCACAGAATTTGAAGAGCAATGTAACAAGCAAAAAACATTCCACAGATTTCCCCCTGGATCATTGCAGAAAACTATGAAAAAATTTCATTTGGGGCTACTGATTATTTTATTTAAATTACACTTTGAGTACTTTAGAGATTCTCTGTTGTAGGAATACATTTTATCTATGCAGCTTATTCATTCAAGATTCAAAATTCAAGATTCAAGAGCTTTGTCATTTCAACCACATATAGCTGACGCAGAACATAGTGAAATGAGATAGCGTTTCTCCAGGACCTGGTGCAACATGTATAAATCATGTTACTAGCATCACTGGATGACTCACAGCTGTAAAGTTGCAGCAGCAGTGCACACTGTGTGTCGCGTTCTCATGGGAATTCGCTTACATTCAGATAGCGACGCAGAAAATGTCTACATTTTATGTTTGATCCTAACCGGCTGATAAGACTCTTTAACAATCATGGAACAGCAGATAGATTTAGATTAGAAATCAATCAGTTACATTTGTTATCTATTTATCTCTAACAATATTCAACCAGTAAAATGTATTTCACTTTGATCTGGTTATTATGGATATTACATTTTGATGTCCTTTATGACATTTGTTCTTCTGGTAATGTCTCTGATTGGGGTACGCAGTGCTCAGCTGATCCATTTTGTGTGGAAGAAGAGTCGCATGATGTGTAAAATAGCCTGTTTTCTGTGAATGAGCACAGATCCTGAAGCAGAAAGCCTGGGCTGACAAAGAAAGTTGATACCCTTAGTTGGAGATACCAATTATCTCCAACTGGGGTTTTAGGTTTTGCCAAGCCAGCTAATGCAAAGAAAGCCTGGCTATGTCAAACTTGCTTTGTAGTATACCCATCTGATGTTAGGATGTTATAACTATGCTGCCCCAACCAAATTTTATTTGTAGGGTTGATAGCGAAGTGAACAAAGGGTGCACCTTGCTAACTGAGCCACCTATCTCTAGCTAATCAGTATGACTCTCTCTAGTCCAAATACAGCCTGTGGCTACGGAAAAATGAATGAATGAAACTGGAGATTAAGAATCTCTTATATGAGTGTCCTGGATTAAAATAGACAGCATTAACCTTGCAGTGTTGTTTTTTGTTTGTGGGAGAAACCTGTGCTAGCTCAGGAAAAACCTACAAACTTCACTAAGAAGGGCTCAGACTGTGCCACTGAGCTGCCATTAATATTACATATACTCATTTGATACATTATTAATATAAAAGTTAAGACTAGTGCTTTAAAGTATAGGTGTGGCAACTAAACAATACCAGACTAATACTGGTTCAGCTTAGATAAGCTTAAACTCGGTCTGCTTTTTTAAAAAGCCGCACCTTGTATGCAGGGTTTATAATTCAAAATAAACTTCAAATCCCAGCAGAAACTCACCTGGCAAAACAGGAAGTAAACGCCCGTTTTCTCCACAGTGAAGGTGCCTAGCTCCTTGTTGTATCTCACCGCTTTGCTCATATTCAGTGTCCTCTCTTCCCAGCCCTTTATCACCCCCTTTTCTCCCACTATTAAACACACACACATCCAGGGTTATTCACCTCATAGACAAAAGATTCAAAATGACCCTCTATCCTTCATTTTTACGACTCTTACCTTGCTGAGAGGAGCTTCTGGTTACTGGTGGAAAGTGAAAGAGACGTTGAGAGAGAAAGAAAAGGGAAAGTCAATTAGGATTTTATGAGTGCAATCGTATAGGGGTGTATGATTGAAAAAGACTTCAGCAGATGCTACACGAGACGGCTATAAGAGACCTGCCAAGCCACTTACTCTCAAAATGAGACGCCGCTTTCCTTCCATTTCCACTCCTCCCTCGCAACGTTCTTTCTTTGAAAGACAGAATAGGAGATTGAATGCAAATAAAATAACATCTGTGGTTTTTTGATAAAACAATCATTCCAATCTGTAGCTGTTTAATAACATAGTGTGTTAATTTGCTGCCATTTACATTCAACCTGGCTAGTTTAAACGTGGTTAGCAGATGGGCAAAGGATTTCCTTTCACGTGCTTCAATATATTTCCTCAAACTTGTATTTTCGGTCAGAAGCGTGTGCCTCTTTTATTCCCCTCGCCTCCTTTAACAGCTAATCTTAGAGCCAGCTGGTCACAGTCATCTAGAAAATACTCAATGCAGAGAAAGGATGGAGGAAGGAGGATGGAGGGCTTTGAGTACGTGTGGAGCAAGATGGACAGGGGAAAACCGAATGAGAAAGCATAAAAGACAAACATTTAAAGACAAAGTCGAAGAGCTAAAAGGGTAATCAAGAAAAATGAAGTGCTGGAAGTAGAAAGTCAAAAAGGTCTTTGGCTGCACTGTGACCCAAAAAGTCGATTAAGAACAGAGTGAAGCAATAGCCAAGGCCCCTGCTCAGATAAATACAATAAATAAAACACAATACTGAAAGGCCAGAGCTGATGAACGCCTGCTCTTATTACTTATTAAAGGTTTATTTTAGTCTTGCAATCCAGCCTGCGGGAAGTGATTTCAAACACTGATACAACTCTATGTATGAACTGTGAATTACATACTTTATGTTTCAGGACGGAGCAGCCAAACACCAGGCCCCCGCCATCATTCAGGAATATTAATCCTATGTCCACAGGATTTGCTATGGTCAAGCATAAAGCCCTCAGGCTACCCAGATTTTCCTGACTTAAGCTGTCAGTCGTCAGAAGAGAACATAACATCAGTGTCCTGCTGAAACGCTGCACTGCAGGGTCAACTTTCCACAAACTGGAAAAAGCTGTTTGGTCTTTTTTTCTATATTGACAACCATGAATTCCTTTAATGCACTTTGGAGGACAAAATCAGATATTAGTTACTAAAAGAAATAAGCCAGAACCTGCACGTTTATCAGTATAGATATTTTGGGAAAACACACTAAATTCTTTTGTCAAATCTGGGAATTCATCCCTCAACTCAAACCCAGAAAGCGAGCGCCTGCAGGGTCACTCTCGGACAAAATGTGAACAATCAAGCAGTCCCATGATGGTGACGCAAGCAGAGGCTATAAATACAGCAATGATAGGTCATCAAATATCACTGCTTTCACAACAAATCATAGCTGTGTCAGTCGTGTGCTCGGGCGGGGAAAAAATCAATTTCATTGCCCAAAAGCGTGCAACAAGGCCTCGCTCCCGCGCCAGCTGGTTTTCTGGGCCTTGAGGCCGCTCTGGTCAGACCTGTAATTTCTGAAGCAGTCATCCAGCTGCCTACTTTTTCCTGTGTCAACTTTTAGCAGCGGGTAGTGCCTGTGGCCCGCTAGACCTAACCAAAGTGGCATGTGGGCCAAGACTGGCCAGTATTTGTGTTAAATGTTCTTCCTAAAAAAACAACAGTTGGTAAGAAGATTGTGTCTGTGGCAATTTGGCCAGCTGAAAGAACAGAACGTCTAAATGCCGGTAGTGCTGAAGTCAAGAAAATGCAGCTTTGGCAGACTTTTGACTTGCAATACCATCTCTCTTCACTCGATGCCCAACCAGCAGCTCTCTCTTCTCCAAAATCAGCTGAACAATGGCCTTCCTCTGTGTATTGACCTGTTAAAAGGGACAGAGAGAGAAAAACCACACTATTAACAAATGTCCAGTTAGTTTCTTATGACTTCTATGGCACACAACCCACATAGCCACAGACAGCCTCTTCCTGCCAGCCACATAGGCAGACTAGTCTCTTCCAGTACCCTGCCCCTGCTGCCATGCTGGCTTTACATCTCCCACTTCCTCATAGACTGGTTGCGACACCTAATGCATGTTTTCAGCACTTTACATTCCTCACATGTCCTTTTCGGGGAAAGAAATTGATTTTGTCAGGCCAGTAAGGCTTTAAATCCTCAACTGGGGGCCCACTGATTGACTGAAGGAAGCCTATATGGAGTAAGAGGAGAAGCTGCTCAGGGAGAAGTATGTTTAAATTTACTGCTACTGTGGAAAAGGAGGCAGAAATTTGTCGTACTGCACCCTTCAGTCGTTCACTCACTGGCTCTCATCAGAAGTTGGCTAATGGTCAAATGGACAGGACGGGGCCCCCCTTGGGGAAGGCTCCAGCAACCCTCCACGTGTCCAATTTTGGGGGTATTTGTGTGTGTGTGTGTATGTGTGTGCAGGTTTGCCCCCTCCCCTGATCTGAAATCCATTGCAACCTGGTTTTGTAAATACTCTGAGCTCAAAACCAGAAGAATTTCCATCAGCTCCTTCTGGCTCTTTTTTTTTTTTTTTTTTTTTAAATTTTTTTTC
>VUQH01020075.1:4413-16934 GCA_015106775.1 Etroplus canarensis | reverse complement strand
CTTAGAAATAGGGTGAGGAACTCAGTCATTCGGGAGGGGCTCAGAGTAGAGCCGCTGCTCCTCCACATCGAAAGGAGCCAGTTGAAGTGGTTCGGAGCATCTGATCAGGATGCCCCCTGGACGCCTCTCACTGGAGGTGTTTCGGGCACGTCCCTCTGGGAGGAGACCCCGGGGAAGACCCAGGACACGCTGGAGAGACTATGTCTCCCAGCTGGCCTAGGAGTGCCTGGGTGTCCCCCCTGAAGAGTTGGAGGAGGTAGCTGGGGAGAGGAAAGTCTGGGCTTCTCTGCTCGAACTGCTACCCCTGCGACCCGGACCCCCGGAAAAGCGGTAGACAACGAGACGAGACGAGACGAGACATACTGTATATAGGGTCGCCGTAGTGTAGTGGTTTACACATATGGCTTACAAGCAAAAGGTCCCTGGTTCCATTCTTGGTGGGGACACAAGCCCCTCTCACCATGGAGGGTTGCATCAGGAAGGGCATCTGGCGTAAAACCTCTGCCAAATTACCAGTGAGGATTAATTCACCTTGGGGAGAATACAAGGGACCAGCTAAAGGTACACGTACACACACACACACACACACACACACACACAGACAGATGTGTGTGTAAACCCATGCCAAGTACTATATGACTATGGATTTACAATGAGATGTCATGAAACCTCCTGTAGGTGTAATCTGTAGGTGGCCCATTTTTTTGTCCATATAAGGTATTTTGATGCTTAGCAATTAAGTCTTAGGTACAGTCCAGGAGAAAAGACTGGTGATGTTGGCCTTGCTTTCCAGCAGACCAGGGATCATAGTAAAACTGTTATACAAGTGTTACAGTTAAGTAGATCTGGCACCTACCTAGAACTTGGACTTAGTATGTGGAGACCTGGAAGAAGTTAGCCTTGTAATCGTTTTTAGAACCTGATTCACTGAACCAGATTTTGAGACCCAGTTTTATTTGTTTTGAAAGAAAATCCTAAAAGTGGTTAACAGATCCTTTTAGCAGTCAAGGTTTCTCCCTGATGCAGCCTCATTTTCCACAAACACTTATCTATATTGCTACTACTTGAGAGCAATGTTGATCAAATCAGTTGCTGTAAAAAGTGAAAAGATTTTCAATCTTTGTGATTTTGTAATGCACAATATAATGTTTTTAATGTACAAATTCGTGGACCCTTTTCAAATATTTTCTATTTTAGCCAGTCTTGCACAAATGAGTTTCATGCCCTGCTAAGTCACTGAAGTTGTCTAGTAGGCTGTCAACTAACATCAGTGCAGGAAAATACAGACTTCTGGACCATAAGGCCCTAAAACATTTTTTGTTTTATTCCATAATACTTGTTGTGCTTTTGTTTTATTGTAGCAAATTACAAAAACAAACTCATCACCCACACATAAATTGCACAGGATAAAAAGTGTTATGTTTCTCAGACTAAAGATGAGTGTATTTAGTCGGTGTTTGCAGTGGGTCTATAAACGTATTCCTGGCCAAAACTTCTGTGGTTCATGCTTTCTTTGCAGAGTTTAAAAGGTCAAATGAAAAGACTGTTCTAGGTAAAGGTGCCTTTTTACACTCTTAAAAAACACAAACCACCTCAAAGATGTTGGAAATGCAGAAAAGCAACATCTCGAATAAGTGTAAACCTTTTCAAGATCAGGCACTTGTGGCATTAAACTAAACACAACCAGACATACACACTCCCTCTTTTTCTTTCTCTCTCCTCATCAGAGTGAGGGAAGGCTGTGGGCAGAGTACCAGGTGCCTCTCATGTTTGGGAGAGCAAACAGGTTCGTGTCTTTGATGGCGAGGAGATCAGAGCAGGGGACACATTCTACGTGGCCATGCTAAGGTCGCCACAGTGCACACCCTGCTGCCATGTTGTGCTCTGCAGCTAGGCGACCCGGAGTACACACCATGTAGGAGTAGAAGTGTGTGTGTGTGTGTGTGTGTTACTCCAACTCCACCAGCACACCCTCTTTGCTTTCCAAGACCAACTCACTCCAACCCTGACGCACAGTTGCAGTTGTCTGAAAAATGGTTAAACCACAGGAACAGGGTTGGCATAGTAACTCACAGTCCATGCAATGACCTTTCAAGAGTGGTGCAATTCTTAGTTTTCTATATCTGTCATCATAATCATTCTTTGATTATGGTAGACCATATTCATAAAAGATATGACATGTAGACTTTGTAGGTATTTTTCTACAAAGGTCTCTTATTTGCATTTTTTTTAAATTGCCTATTTTTTTCTTTTAATAAAATACTTAACCAGCTTTTTACTTCACCCCAATTTTAAAAAAAAATCCTCCCTTGAAAGTGCTGATTTTGGAATAGGGGAGATGTTTTTTATGGAAGGTAAATTGTGACTGGAATTAAATGACTTGTATTAATATTTAATGATCATATATGAATGGCAACTATTTATAGTAGGTAATCAACAGCCAAACAATGTGAAGTTTTGCTGCTCCTTTTTTCTTAAAACCAATATTTTTGCATTTAGAACATTTATTAGAATGTGAAAATAATTATCAGTTTAGTTCATTTTAAAAAGATAATATTGAAGTCAAAAAAAGCAACTCAGATGATAATTACACAACAGCATTAAACATATTCTTCAGTTCTGGCACATGTAATACCTAAGCCAGTTCCTGTAATTTTATATCTGGGGCACATTTTTGTCTGTGTTGTGGTTGGGCCTTCAGTCTTCTGCGTACGTAATGTCATGCAAAACAACAATGTTTACAGCAGCCATTATCATTTTTGCTTCTGAGCTCAATGATGAACGTTCTCAGTTCTCAGACTGATCAAAAGCACCCTGTGACTTTGTCATGTGGGGCCTCAGCAGGGATAGATGGGTTCATCACTAAGATATGGCTACTGTCAATATCAAAAGTGATTACACTGATTCAGTATTTTTTTTTTTCTTAACCAGTGTTAGCTCTGTATGCATGTTCAAAGTTAATGTTTTAAAGTGACAAAACATGTGTTTCTGCATGCGTGTTTAGGTTTCGAGGTGTCTGTTTCCTGTAAGATGGGGTAAAGTGTGTTTGTGAGTGTGGCAGCAGTAAGGGGTGGGGGGTATCTGATTTCCTGTAATGGGGGTTGATTTTATGTAAATAAGCTCTGAGGGCCTCACTTTGGGAGATGAAACGGAGCGTGGTGAAGGGCTCACAGAGAAAAGTTAAGTGTGTGACAGAAAGAGGTCAGGCCCTAGCTTTACTGCCACTCTGCTGACAGCTGAGTGTCCCACCAGCTCGCCACAGCTAATCTCCTCATGATGAAGGAGTGCTACAACTGTGTTCCACCTCTAGTGATTCCCCCTCCTCAGCACCAGCAGCAGCAGCAGGAGCAGGAGCAGCAGGCGTCCTGGGTTGGACCCGTGGGTGGATATTGCCTGTGAGTGGCTGGACAGTGCTCGGGCTCCACGTGCATCGTCTGTTCTGACTGTGTCTCTCTGTGTGCCGGCTGTTTGTTGACAGATGAGGCGTACCAGAAACTGGCCATGGAGACAATGGAGGAGTTGGACTGGTGTCTGGACCAGCTGGAGACCATCCAGACCTACCGTTCTGTCAGTGACATGGCCTCCAACAAGGTACGAAAGGCCTCATCTTTCACTGTTTTTGTTTTTTATTGCATGTCATAATTACGTAAGAAAATGTTGAGGCATCAGGCTGATGTTGTTCTAGTTGTATTTCAAGCAGATTAACTGAAAAATAAACAGTTTGTTGCAAGCGTTTATACAAAAAGACTCTTTGAGGGAGCGCTCAAATCTGAGTAGCAAAGAATTCTGCAGAAAGAATTAATCTTTCAGCAATAGTGTCTTTGGATTTTATATACTGTCATTCATTATGCTGAACTTGGCATGACCCAACCAGCACTGAACATTTGAACTTAAACAGTACAGTAATGAGGAGAAGATTGGTTTGTTAAAGGGTGCTGCATGTTGTTATTCATCAGCTGATTTCTTTCTGAGCCAACATAAAATAAAATTTCTGTTTTTGTTTTCTCTTTGTTTAAAAGATGCTCTCACAAAGAGCAGTGTCTGTGTTTTTATTCTGGCTTGCGGTGGCCCTCCTTCCATCTTACCTGACTAACATCTTTTCCACTATCTACTCTTTAATTGATGTCTTCTGTGTCACTGATGATGTGCAGTAAGGTTCAGTTCCCAGTTCTTATATAAAGAGACAGGAAGTTGATAGACTAGCACTGAATCACATACAGCTTGGTGATTTCTTGATTTATTGGGCTTTCTGGATTCTGAACTGTCTAAGAATTATTAAGCTGCACCCATGAATGTTTGAGTAACTTACATTTTATATGACAGTGTAACGCATATCATTAGGCTCCTATTACTTTGAGAAAAGGCACTAATAAAAAACATGTTTTGTCATGGTCTTTTAAGTGGCCCCTTTTAGCCTTTACATTCAGATGATGTCAGGGTTACCAAAGCACAGTTTCCTAGCTATGGAAAAGTTTTGCAGATACAAACCATTGTAGTTTAAGGATTCATAATTCAAAGAGTATAACAGACCTTGCCTGCAGCTTGAGGCATCCTGTTTACAGACTTTGTTTCATAAAGGTAGTCAACAGAGATAATGTGTATGACCACTTGGGTAAATATGTCTTTGGTTTGCCAGGGTAACAGGAGTTCTATATACGTGAGCAAATGGATGTTCAGGCATTACGAGCTGAGAGAAACTATACCTTACATTATTAAAGGAGGGTGGCAAATTAGAGGTAGTTAAGTATTTTATCTTTCTGGACTATTTT
This sequence comes from Etroplus canarensis, assembly GCA_015106775.1. Taxonomy (NCBI): domain Eukaryota; kingdom Metazoa; phylum Chordata; class Actinopteri; order Cichliformes; family Cichlidae; genus Etroplus; species Etroplus canarensis. The sequence goes on along the minus strand of VUQH01020075.1, from coordinate 12,165 downwards.
TTAAAAGTCAAAACCACAGAAAGCTGCTGTATAGGCTGTGTGGGAGATGTGTGTGACATAGCCCGAAAATAGTCTGTCATGTGGACATGTGAATCGAGAGTAAAGGTTTGTTATTTCTCATAAAAACTGGACAACAGGATGCAAGGGATCCCACAGTGGGTCAAACACAATAAACTAGAGAGGAAGAGAAAGAACATTTGTGTGTGTGTGTGTGTGTGTGTGTGTGTGTGTGTGTGTGTGTGTGTGTGTGTGTGTGTGTTTAAGGGATCCTCGCATACCCCTAGACAGTTACTCTCTCTTCCTGTCTCCTTCCTGATCCTTCTCTCTCTATATACGACAATAGACATCCCATCATACTCATTTGGGTGGTTAATGGCTATGTTTATATATCTCATTGCTTTCGTCACACATCCAGCCCTGGCAGTCCACAGGACTGGTTTCACTTAACACACACAAGGATGAGTTGATCACTGAATAAATACTGTAATAACTATTTAAACAGATACTGTATACAGCCATGAATGCAGTGCCTAAACGTGACAGGCAAACATAGAAGAGACACCGGAGAGGGGTGTTTATTTAGAGAATGACACATATAAACCTAACAAAATAAAAAGGCTTTATACATTGATGTTCATAAATAAAGTAAAGCTGTTGGCTTACATCACTCCTCACTAGTGTTTCAATTTAGCCTTAACATGAGACTGTAATTATAGTACTTTTGCAATCACAGAAAACTTTTTAGGACTGAGCCAAATGTTATCTGTAGGTGATGATTGATTTCAGGGACCTCACCAACTTGAAAATTTCCCAAATATCCCAATAAGAGAATAATGAAGGGATAGTTTTGCCCTGCTTTTTCCAGAAAACATTACATTTACCACTTGGGCTGCCAAGATCGTCAGGCTGTAACACATTGGAAATGTAACAGTAGTTTTACTTGAGCAGATGGATGTAAACTGATAGACATAGCACATTTTTAAATAATTTTAGGTCACATTAAATTAAAAAAAGTCTCCTAAATTATTTTGTTTTTTCAAACAGTTTAATACGTTTTAATATTTTGCTTCATATTTGTACATTCTTCTTTTGAATAACCTCTAAAGCTAGTCTTAAGAAATGTTAGATTCTCTGCTGTGGTCCACAGTGCAGCATATCAGGTGGCACAATCTACTTATTATGACCCTCTCTCATAGCTGTGGCTTTGGCAAATGAGGGAATGTGTCCTGACCGTAACTTTGTGTGCATAAGATGCCGATAAGGAGTTCTCCGTCGAACATGTTTGTGTTGTATGTATATATATGTCGTTCTTGTGTCTACGTGTATTTAATGTATATAGCTGTGTGTCTATACCAACAGTAGGTCAAGCCCCTTATATCTCAGCCATCTTGTTTTTACAGTAAACTGAAACACTGTACAGCTGAGGACCCTTTGTCATGTGGGCCGTTACACCCAACTTGGTTTTGTTAATGAGAACATACTGATCAGCTCATATGACCATCAAGTTCCTATTGTGTTTGGGATGGTGGAAAAACTGTTATTCAAGCAGAGTATGAAACATGAGCACAAGAGAGGTGAAATGCAAGAAGTGTACCTCCAAGATGAAATGTAGGCAAGAGCTGCTGCTGAGGATTTACAGTACGTGACTGTCCCCTCTGTTATGTATGGGTGACATAGACAGGTCATGGTCTGTTGTAAGTTGGAATATCCTTCTTTAACACTGTAGGCCCTCTGTTGTGTGAAAATACAGCTCAAGTAGAACACCATGGGGCTGTTCGAGTATGACAAAATCCTAATTGGAATTATTTTGGTCAGTATTAAGATCACAATTATTTAACACAATTACTGGCAAGCTTTTAGAAAATAGTGTTCTTACCAAGCTTTAAAAAATAAGAAGTCCTTTTAATTTAGTGGATTTCCTTGATCTGTAATTATATTTTAGTTGAATGAACTAAACAGAGTGTGGCACCATAAACATTTTATCTTGATTATCTGGTTTTAATAATAAGCAGAAGCCGAAATAATAATTGAAATTTCAGTTTCAATGAACTACATGGCACTTGTTCAATTCAATTTTATTTATATAGCACCAATTCACAGCAAAAGTCACCTCAAGGCACATTACACTGTAAGGTAAAAACCCTACAGGAGTACTTGTGCATGTAGTCACCAGTTCTTGGAAGAAAAATTATGAAAAACTGGGATGAACAACTGACTACGCTAATGATTCATGCCTTGGCTCTTGATTTGCTGCTTTTTTCTAGTTTAAATATGTGTAATGCAAAATCTTTAAGTTCTGAACTGTTAGACAAGACTTCTATGGCTGCAAGTAACAACTAATTTATGCATATTTTCTTAATTACTGGAAGAAGCTTGGGGAAAAATTCCCTATCCCTGTGCACATGGTGATGTCATTACATGGACTTTCTCCAACAAAAATCCCCACATATCAAGTTTGCTGTAATGAAAGACCAATTTATTATTTAAATACATCTATTTTGTCTTATAGTCAAAACAACTACTGAAACATCAAGAAATCATGATTGAGACAGGCTGCGTGAAGTGCACACAGACACAATTTTACACTTAAAATCTAATTTATGCTGCTCATGATGCGGCTTCTGAATAAATACACTTTTATGGTGTATTTAAACTGCCAGAAAACATCAGTGCCAGAAATCCAGTGTGTCAACAAAACTGGAAGCATTTCAGTCAACAGAAGTCTCAGTGACATATTGACTGTGCAAGCCTCAGAGATGTGACTGCCAGTTGCAGGAGAAGTGAACAGCAAGCAAGAAGCGCAAAGAGGCTAGAGGCGGGACTACCCCCATGAGGGAGTGTGTATGAAGCAGAGGTCTTTCTCTAACATACACTCATTGCTCCACATACACAGGGTGTGAGGTAGAGCCTAGTCAGACCTCGCAGCCCTCAGTGAGTCATTGGAGCTGAAGCGTTTCCCAGCGTCAGAGAGCACAGTCTTGGTCGTTTTACTCACGCTGCAGTCAGACTGAGACTGAGACACTTTAACGGACGACAGACACGCTTTGCTCTGCACTTTACACACAGCAACATGGGCGCCTGCTGCTTTGACAAGAAAGAGAAGAAATTAGGGAAGCTGAATGGTTGGAGGAAGGTGAGCTTTTCTGTAATTTTAAGTTGTTAGAAATACTTTGTAATCATTTGCCAACTATAATTTCTGCAATGTGACATTTTCTGTCTTGTTTAGACTTTGAGTGTAGAAGTTTTGTGTTTGCTTAAACTTCATTAGATGTATGTATGTATGTATGTATGTATGTATGTATGTATGTACGTACGTACACACACAATGTGTTCTGAGATCGTTTTATGTCCTTTGATCCCAGTGGAGTTTCGAGTGGATTTTAGTGAAGCTTCAAACATGTTACAGACTTGCGTGTAATTCTGCTTCATTGTGTTCTTCCTTTTGAAAATGTTGGGGATGTTCAAGTATTTTTGGTGAAATTTACCAAAACATGTTTTTAAAGTAAAACCTTCTATTTATACATTTACGCATACTTTTTCAGAGTTTCGTACAGCAAGAGGCAGTCATACCTGCACATTCTGCATTTAAGAATCCCTGTCTCTGGGTCTTTTATGATTTCTTTGTTGTATATTCAGATATTATGGATGTACCTAAAGTTTGCTCCCAGAGTTTTAAGTTCAAAGTGAGTTATGGCCTTTCCAGATAATTAAGAGTAGATACTGCTTGTTTCTTCCTGGCTGAATGCCAAACGGGTATTCTTTGTTTTTAAGGGACATATAAGTGACAATAACAGGTAATTAGTGGAGCTGCATAGTTACTACTTTTAAGAGTGTGAACAGTACACATGTAAACATGTTTCTGAAGAAAAACATGAGAATGAGTGTCTGCTTCTGATATATCCAACAGTCTAAAATGAAGCAAGGCAGTGAATCAGTAAGCCAAATGACCTAAGATTTAAATTGCATGAGGTGCAGCAGATGAAAAGGAGTGTATCTAAGCTGGGTACCAAAGACTGGGCACAGTTTTTTCCCCTTCTTTTTGACTAATGCCAAATTCTCAGGTCATCTGAGGAGAAAGAGAGAAGCAGTGGTGAGGTAGTTAAATGCTGTCAAATGCTTGGTTTGTTCCTAGCATAGATGGACAGTGTAAAGATAATATTTCTCACACACACGCACCACCAAAAAAAAAAAGGAGATATTTGATTTGAGCATTGAAGTTGAATGGAGGAGACTTTGGTGATCTGAGTATTTCCTGTTTGTTACACTGAACATATTTTTTTATAATACTCCCGGTGTGATACTTCGCATGGGGTTGCTTTCTGCTTTCAAAGCAGAGTTTCAAAGCACAGTTGTGCAGCCTGTTAACTATTTGCCTAAAAATATTGTTGCAAAGTACATGTGTCTCTTCTGAGGCTTTGATCACCAGAATTGACTGGATTAATCAGCCAGCTCAGAAAATTACTCTCCTTCCCTTCTTTGTTGCCTTCTGTTCTTAAAGCCAACCATTCTTTTTCAATAATATTTTACTGTACTGGTTCAGAGATGCATGAATACACTCTCTCATACACACAAATGAGCATGAGTGAGTGAGTCAGAGGAAGTGAGAGGTAGTCAGGCCATCTTTCAGAATTGTCTGTATCTCTAACCAACATACGCACAGTTCATACGTAGGTACGTTTCCTGATCTTTCAGAGTTATGTCACTGCCAGTCCTTGCCATTCTGCCGATTTTACAAACTGGCGTCATATGTTTGCTAACTTGAGGGGGTGATAAACCACAGCCACTGCAGATTTGCTGTTAGGAAGAACTTACTGCATAAGTCATAATCAGCAACAGAGCATACTATGGATTATGGAGATTGAACATATTAGGTATTAAAATTCAGACAATGAAAAAATATGCAGTTTCATGGAACTCCTGAGTTATTCTAAAGTTTCTAAAAGTTATTAAATTTAAAATGTGGGTGCTTTTCTCTTCACACCCAAAACAGTAAAACTGATTTGTAATCTTCTTTATGAGACACAAAAAGATTTCCCTAAGTTGTACAGTACCACTGCAGACTAATAGCTCAGTACGCTAAAAAAATAACAAAAAAAAAAAACAGGTATCTCTACATCAGAATGAGTAGTGCACCCACTAGTGGCTCAGAGACACAACTTCAGTCTTAATAACTTAAGGTATAAATAGGTGATCAGGAAAGCAAATAAAATGTAGAGAGGAAGAAGCTTGGAGTGATTCTTATATTTTAAGCTATTCTGTGTATCGATTTTGATTTCAACAAAAGACTACAATAAGGAGTTAAAATGAAATTATTCTCTAACCAGTGGCACTAAAATTTAATTCAAAATGCTAAAGACAAAACAATCCGCAGAGAAAGACCACATGAAATACTGAGTGACGTGTACTGCCAGGTCAGATAATGGAAGCACGTTGATGCTGGTGCGTAAGATCGGTCTCGTGTCAAAGGGAGATTCCATGTTCGCCTTCCTGTCTATCTGTCCACCTGGATGCCCTACGCCGTGAGCTGTCCGATGGGATCAAATCTAAATGGAGGAGTTCAGCACGCTGCTCTCTCCTCCCCTCACTGAAGTGCCACAGGCTCCATTCACCTTCTCTGCCTCTGTCATAGTATCTCTCTGCCAATTCAACCCAGAGAGATAAGGGGGAGGAGTAAAAGGTCAGGAGATAGGGTTTTGGAGCTAAAAGAGGGAGAATGACATGATAAAAGCACACATATAGGAAAATTTACAGAAAAAAAAACAGGAAAATTTAGGGGGTAAGAAAGATTTGAAGATGTAAATGCCAGGAAATGACAAAGAGAATAACAAAATGAAGAAGGAAGAGGGCAAAATAACATGATTAAAACATGCAGTATTTGGGTATATGACAAAGAAATATCTACAGAGCTCTGAGAGGTAAATCTCCCTCTAGTATCAAGGTATCAGTGGGAAATAAAGAGGCTTCCCCTCTGCTCCTGAAAGAACTAAATCAAACACACACTGGCAATAACACACTGGGGACATAAGAGCACAAGAGTATGAAATATTCACGTGACATGTCAGCACTGACTATGTTTAAATGCAGATAATAGCGCTTGTAGGTTGCTGGTGTTTGTGTATGTGTGTGAGTTGAGGCATTTTTGCAGCCTCTAGGGAAGCATAGCACTTCGACACATTGCAGAGCGACATCCCCCACTGTTATTTCTGGTTTCTTTATATATTATACAGAGCGCTATTATATAAAGAGCTGCCTCCTCTCTGTCTTTTTTTTTTTTCTTGTATCCTACCTCCCTACTTGTGGTTCTTTCCTTTATTGGCAGGATAATCCAGAATGCTCTTGGGAAAGCTTTGATCTCCCCCTCATCCCTCATACACACACACTGGGCTGAGAGATTCTCTGGGAACCTCTTTTTACAGTTTCCTGTGGATTTGTTCTGAAGTGACAGGGACAGTATTTTTTCAACAGAGAAACGTCACAGCATTCCTCAGGGGTTTCACAAATAAGAGCCCTGTCATAATTGAGAGAAGCACAAACATGGCTTGAAATTTGCCAGTGCTACTGATGTTATATTCCAGTCAGTCAGGTGGCCCTGGTCTTGTAGACTGCAGCAGCATCTACAACACCTGCTGCAAGGACAGCCCATTGATTCTGCCAGCGAAGCAGACAGACAGAGAGATTGATGACTGTGTTGACTAGTGGAAGCTGAGAGAGAAATTGACATGTAAGTGGTGGAGAGTGAGGGACAGACGAAGTGGAGGGAGGGAACGGGGGAATGGCGGGAGGCAATTTTCAGTCTGTGCATCAGTGGATGCAAGCAGAGGCAATGTGTGTGGTGTGTCCTCGTGACAGCTCAGCAGTTACAGCACATGTCTGCCTGGGAAGGAAAAAGGGAAGCCTTTCCTCTTCTCCTTCCCTCTCCTCCTTTTAAAACAGCCTTACACTGGCTGCCCAGTGCTGTTGCCATGGTGTTGGGTTGTTCTGGTAATTGGCACACACATACAGTTATAGGCAGAGAGAGGAACTGTGGGTTGGTGTCACCTAAATTGGGGAAGGAAGGACACAATTATCTTTCTTTTCTTCCCCCTCCTTCTCTCACTAGCTACTCACTGCTTGTGTCTTGGTTGTTAAAAATAGCCATCCACAAACATCCTGTCAGTATCTAATATTATTATGGGGCGCAGATAATGAACAGGCTTATGATTTCTCCACAACGGCTGCCGCACTTGGGTGTCAGGCAACAACAGAAGATACAAAGGAGGGCGTGGGAGAGGAATGGGTGATAATAGAGATAATGGCGATTACAGTCGCTGTACATTCACATTCCTCAAAATGTGCCACATCCCTTTTCTCATTGTTTTATTGAAGAGGGGAGGTGTAGCTTTACAGCTTCGTGACATTCCTTCACAATGGCTGACTTCATAAAAATTGCTTTAGGAGGGAATTAAAGGCGGTGGGAATTAAAGAGGATGGAAATTACTTGCAGTAGTTGCACAGTTAGAAAAAAGAGGAAGTTTCATCTGGAATCCAAGTCTGGATATTAAATATCAATCACTCACACACCCCTTTAAAACTTCATATATATACACACACACACCAATGCCATGATGGAATTTGTGCTCCCCCCTTTTCCCCACTTTCTGTCAAATCATGTGTTCTGACTGGAGTGTGTTGCTGGGGCTGGCAGACTAGAGCATGGGAGAAAAAGACTGAAGAGGGTGGGAGGGAGGGAGAGAGAGAGAGAGAGAGAGAGAG
>VUQH01020065.1:1670-16106 GCA_015106775.1 Etroplus canarensis | reverse complement strand
CCTTTCTCTATTTCCCTGACTATCCCACTTTTTCTTTGCCAGCCTCTTCCTTTGAATACTTTCCTGTACTTCCTCATTCCACCACCAAGTCTCCTTGTCTTCTTTCCTCTGTCCAGAGGAGACCCCAAATACCTTCTTGGCTGTTTCCCTCACCACCTCAGCTGTACTTTCCTAGTCATCTGGTAACTTGTCACAACCACCCAGAGCCTGTCTCAACTCCTCCTTGAACTCTGCACAACATTCTTCCTTCCTCAACTTCCACCATTTAATCCTTATCTCTACCTTCACTTGCTTCCTCTTCTTGTTTTCCAAAGTCATCCTAAAATCAGTTGTATAAAGGATGGATGACGTGGCTTCGCCTCCTCCCACAATGCAACAGTGAAGCCAAAATTTCTTGTTTGGTGGAGTTGCCATATCTGACTCTGCCCACACACCCTGTGGTACACGCCGTAGACTCCCCCCCGACATACGTCAGATTGGCTGCCAATCATGAGGTTACGCCCCAAATAACAGCGTCAAATTAATAATTCATCACAAACTTATGAGGAAGGAGACCTTTGAACCAAGTAAACATGATAACTACTTTTAAATGGTGGAAATCAGCTTGTATCTGAGGAGAACTCATTGATTAACTTTGACCTCCTCCCATCCACTCAGTTTGTTCTCGACTGGGCAGAACTCTGAACTCATGTGGTATCCAACGACTATTGTGTGATTGGTCAGAAACTGGAAGTGGGTGTGGTTTGCAGAAAAACAGAAATGTCATCATTCTCGCTTTTCCGCTGGTGCAAAGGTTGAACATCAACGGATGGTTTTATTGGGTGGTTGAACATGCTACCTGTGTTCACGGTTTTTTCCATCTTGGCCCTTTGAGGTCTTCCAGGAGTTCTGCACTCGTGAAGTTAGAAACGTCATGGCCAGAACGAACTTTATTCTTATTCTTCCCTCCTGGAGAAAATGAATATATTTCTCTGTTCCTGTGGAGTATGAGTTAGCTTCTAGGACCTATACTGCAACCAGACAGCAGGGGGAAGCAGAGATGTTTTCTCATTGGTTAAAATGTAGAACTTTACATCTGATGTATTTATATCCCCTGCATCTTTTTTAGTTTAATCGTAAAACAGCAGCGGGTTCATGCTATGAGTGTCTGATTTTGATGTTCAGTGAAGAAAATATTATTTTCCTCTTTATTCATATGTAAATAAGGGTCCATAAAGTCAAAATATGTTCTTATTCCAAAGTCATGTAATTTCCCTGTTTTTCTTTCCCTTTCTTTATGTCCTCTTCATCCCCCCCTCGGCTCATCCACAACACCAGCATGTAAGTAAGTTTCTGAACCAGCGTAGCTGCAGAAATCTCCACAAAGACGAGCTGTCGTACCAAACTGCCTTTAGATGTCACGCTATTTAAGTCAATAGAGCTCTGAGAAATATTTCCTTCCATCAAATTACCTCCGGCGGCGGTGTGAAATGAGTTTGCTGCCTCTGTCTTTGATCTCCTGCATTTAACTCTGTATTCCTCTGACCTCTCTCATGCTGCTCGCCCGCTCTCTGAAGGGGGTAAGTCATGTTTTAATGCACCTTTAAGTCTACACAACAGCACGCCACATACAAATGTGGTTAAACGGACGCCACGCGTGAGGGAAGAGAGGGCGCTTTCAGAGAATCACAGGAAAACGTCTTCCAGCAAGAAGGCGATCACATCTCCAGTTCAGCGCAGTTTGAAATGCAATAAAACACAGAGCTGCAGGACTCGCATCTGTTCAGTTCCAGTCGGTTCTGTTTCTTCATTTTTAAAGCCAAGCTGCACTCATGCAGAGGACCAGGACGCAAAGACGCTGGTCATCAGTGTGACGATTACGTCTTAAATCTATCTAAACAATGTTCTGGCTGTCTGAAATCTCAGCAGCGCAGTGTCATGTTGTGGTTGTTTAAGGTTTTTGATGTTTTAAAGTGGTTTGTGAGTCTTTTTCTTTTAAACAAAAGTCATTTTGTCTCTGTGTTTTTGGGTCTTTTTGCTAATTTAAAGGCTCGTTCTTGCTACTTTGAATCTATATGAAGTATTTTTAAGGTAAATTAGGTCAATTTAGGAACACTTATTGCTCTGAATAATAATTTTTCAAATGTTTTGTGTACTTATTCTGTAAATTTACTTCAACAGTTAACATTTCCATTTGCGAGAACTGAACATTTTTTAGTAATTGGAATCCTTGGAAAAGTCAAACTTGTATTATGGTTACATCAGTGTGACTTATAACAAACTGAATTACAGGAATCTGAAGTTTAGTTTGAAAAGAGGATTTGGTTGGCTGGTTGATGTCTACAACAGATCTTTCCACTTGGAGGAAATACATTTTTAAAGTTCCTGTCACACCATGACAATATGCTGGCGTACGTCAAATAAGTTATTGGTAAGTTTTGTGTAAGTTAAGAGCACGCCAGAAGTTGTAGGTAAGTTATGCGATCATTGACACATGTTCACACACGTTACTTGCAAGTTACTCATAAGTAGAAATAAGCGTACTAAAACTTATTTCTAACCTATGAGTAACATGCTTTGAACCTATGTGTAACTTACAGAGACCTTATCTCCAACACATATTGACATATGTATATGTATTTGATGTGTCCATAATTTTATAAAAAACATAGTTCTGTGTTTGCCAGCGTTTTAGAGACATTTTGATGCACTGACGTACGCTCGTTAAATCGTTATGGTGTGACAGAGACATGATGTCATGGAGTATCAAACCCACCAGAATGGAACTGTAGCATCAGTAATCTGTATTGTGAGAAACGTTGTAGGTTTCTGCAGTGAACATTGACCTCAACAACCGAACCGCTGCTGTCAACAGCTGGAACTTCCATGATCGATATTTCATCTGGTAGTGTCCCTGTAGTGTAGTGGTTGACTCATTTTCCTTACAAGTGAAAGGTCCCTGGTTCGATTCCAGGTGGGGACACACGTCTCTCTCACCATGGAGGGTTGTGTCAGGTAGGGCGTCCAGCGTAAAACCTCTGCCAAATTACCAATGCGGATTAATCCACTGTGGCGACCCCTTGGTTAGAATACAAGCGAGCAGCTGAAGGTAGATTTTCATTTCTTCTGGTGATTATAAAACATCAACACTGAATGGTAGATATGTGAAACTGAGGTGGAAGAGAAGTCAATGGTGGGAGTCGACTAGGTGTAATATCTACATTAGAGCTCTTCACTGGTTAAAAATGAATTGGTAATATGAATAATTAACATAGTGGTTGGTTAACAGCTGTAATTAGAAGGGTTAGGACTAATGATAACTGCAAAAGTTTGAATAGAAGGCAATGGTAAGAGCTGAGCAGTTGTTAAGCTACAGATATCTACATTAGAACGCTTATTGATAACAAGATTGAACACTTTGAATGAGATAGAAGAAGACACCTTTAATCAGACCTGCTGACATTATGGATGTGTTCTCCTGGACTTACCAAAAAGCAGCCGGAGATAAAGTCTGATAGGCTTCATTTTATATGGAGTGAATGAAACCTAAAGCAGCCCTGGGTTAGATGGTGTGCTTTATAAGCTGATGTCTCTGTGTATCGGTGCGCTGAACGCTGTCACTTCTCGGATCGCGGCTGAGGCCTTACCTTGATGTTCCTTGGCTCTCAGGACCTCCTGCTGGAATGGCCTTTACCTCTGATATGAAGCTCAAAGTGCATTTGAACACATTAAAGCAGCTCAACCTTTCAACTAAATGTCAGATGGTGCGTTTACGTCTTCCTGCCTTTCAGCGCCGCTTGAATCGGATTCCTGAAAGTGACGTTTAGCACGCTGGTTTAAGCATTTTGTCAGTGTTTAAGTCTAAAGCATTTACCTGCTGTTTGTCCAGAAAAACAATTTACAGGAGGGAACACGCAGGAAGATACGCCTCTGATCATGTGTCACAGCCTCCATAGGTTTTCGTCATATAGGTCTTTATGTGGCGGTGTAACGGGTGTGTGTGTGACGGTGTGACAGGGAGGCGTCTTCGTGTTGTCGACATCAAACAGCCTCCGGGGCCCGTTTACAGTCAGCGCTGCGATGAGAGTTTAGTGACACGGCGCTCCGTAAACTACAGACCCATCCTCTTAATGAACACCGACTTCAAGCTCTCCGCTGTCACGTAGCGGGGTTTAAACGGCAGAGTGACAGCGATGAAAGCGTCTGTTTGTCTTTGACATGACGAGCAGCTCGTCCGCCGGGACTCGGCGGTGTTAAAGTGTACAAACGACGGCGTCACTCAGGGGAAGCGCCGCCAACGAGTCTGTCAGGAAGCAGAAAAATCAGAGCCGACAGGCTGACGGACACCCGCACAGATTTTTCCCGACTCCAAAGAAACCGCAGAACAGCAGCCCGTGTTATTGCTGATGGCAGGAAGTGCTGCAAGAAGTGGTCGCATCTTAATATGAAGGGCTAGAAAACAGTGGAAACACTGAGTAACAAGTATACGCCCGCTGTTTCTTCTGTTATGTTTATGTTGCACCCTATCTCATTTCACTATGTTCTGCGTCAGCTAGATGTGGTTGAAATGACAATAAAAGCTTCTTGAATCTTGAATCTGGTTCATGTCAGAAGCACAAATCAAACGCTATGTTTCCCACATTAATCTTGCTTCTTTTTGTGGTGGTTTTGGGTCTATAATGGTGTTGGTTCAGCTTTTTAATAGTTTTAGTTTCTTTGTGGTTGATTTGTGTCTGTTATGGTTGAGGTTCTCTTCATGGTAACTTTGGATCGTTGGTGGTTTTAGTTCTCTTTGTGGTGATTCTGAGTGTGTTTTGCAGGGTTTGCATATCTTTGTGGTGGTTTTGGTTCACTTTTTTGGTAATCTAGTATCTTTTTATGGTAGTTTTACATCTCTTCATGGTGGTTTTTTGGTCAATAATGGTTTTGGTTCAGCTTTTAAAGAGTTTTGAGTTTCTTTGTGGTGGATCTGTGTCTGTCATGGTTTTGATTCTCTTCTTGGTAATTTTGGATCGGTGGTGGTTTTAGTTCTCTTTGTAGTGTTCTCGGTACTGGTTGTGGTAGTTTTGGGTCTATAATGGTTTTGGTTCAACTTTTTAATAGTTTTGAGCTTCTTTATGCTGGATTTGTGTCTGCTTGTTATGGTTTCAGTTGTCTTCATGGTCATTTTAAATTGGTGGCAGTTTTGGTTCCGCTTATGGTGGTTTTGGTTCAACTTTGTAATAATTTTGTGTTTCATTGTGGTGGATTTGTGTTGGTTGTGGTTTAGGTTCTCTTCATGGTAATTTTGGATTGGTGGTGGTTTTAGTTCTCTTTGTGGGGTTTGCATATTTTTGTGGTGATTCTGGTTCTGTGGTAGTGGTTTTGGCCTCTTCATGGTGGTATTTGAGATTTTGTGACTTTTGAGTTTCCTTGAAGTTATTTTGTTTTTCTTCATCTCGTTCTGGTGAAACTTCTACATTTAACAATGAAATTAGCAACTTTCTTTATGCACATAATCGTTGACCAAAGTAAGTTCGGCCTACAGGATAGGTCAGGTGAGATTACCCCACTGGCCGCTCGAAAAGTCTCAATAAAAACAAAATTTAGGGCCCTGTCAGGGCTTTCGCCTCATTGGGTCCCTGTCCATGCAGTCATCTTATTATTCATATCATGTATAAACCAAGGTATAAGGTTTTAACCAAGCCAAAGTTAAATGAGTCAGACTGAGAAATGCTCCCTCACTTCCTGCTGTGTGTTATTGTGAGAACAGTGAAATATAATCTGAGTACAGATCACAGTGTGTGTTTTTTACAGGGTTACACAGCTCTTCACCTCGCCTCCATCCACGGACACCAGGACATTGTCCAAAGCCTGATCAACACTTACAGTGAGTCAGTCTACCTTACCCACCTAAAGTATGTCTCTAGACGTCATGACACCCAGTTTGTTTTGGTGTCAGCATGTCAAAAATTATTAAAGTATTTAGACATGACGAGCAACAGGTGTTTCTTATCACCCAGCTGTGCCATATTCAACCGATGGTTTAATTATGACGTAGACCTGGAAATCTGCTCTCAGTTTAAGCTTGCAGACTGCATTTGTAGTGAAGAAGGGTAGGCCGACATGAAGACCCGAAAGCTGTCTATGGGAGAGAAGCATGTCACTCTGAAGCTGAGAAGAAAAGAGGGGAAATCCAAAAACACAGAGCAGCACTATAATTTAGAATGTCCTGAAAGGGAAGGAAACCACCTGTGTGCCGAGCAACAGGCGTCGAACCGTCCTGAGATGATCCACAACAGTTCAGGAACAAAGTTTTTAATGGACTGATGAGACAAAGATGAACCTCTGCCAAAGTGATGGAAAGACCAAAGTATGGAGAAAGAAGGGATCTGGTCATCCTAAACATAAAAGCTCATCTGTGAAGCATGGTGGAGGCTGGGTCATGGCTTGGGCTCGGTCATTTTTATTGATGACGGAACTCATGATGAGAGCAGAACGAACACAGAAGTCTACAGGAACATATTTTCTGGCAGTTTACGGAGAAATGCATCCAAACTAACCCACCAAACCGAACTGGGTGGTTTGATCTAAAATGTGCTCTGTTCTGTGTTGTTTAATATCTAGATGCGATAACCGGGGAATAAAAGCCGAAACTCGTCTTTTCTTCTCAAACTCAAATGTCTTCAGTGGAGCAAACACCCATTCGCTGGTCCTGCTGTCCCTGCCGTGGGACTAGCTTGCGCTCGGAGTGTGTAAAGATAAAGGAATGAAACATGGAACACTGGAGGGATTCACTTCAGCTAATTGTGGACGGACGGTTGGCTCAGCTCAGAACAGAGAACGTTGAACATCACTGATGTCAAACCGCAGACTGATTTAAATTGCAGGACCGTGTCTGGACTGTTTTTCCACTGAAGCTTCACGTGAGGATTTTCCTCACGTGAAGCTTTCAAATTGATATTCACACCGCGAGAATCAAACAGCGAGGGATTGTTCTGCTCCACGCCTCGCAGGCTCGCCGAGGTGAAGAAGCACTGATGCAAATCGCCGCTGCCAGACAAAAGACCCACCCAGCGCTCAGATTGACAAGTCCAGTCCAAACACACACCTCTGCCCTCCTCCTCCTCCTCCTCAGGAAGAGGCAGGGTGGGGAGTTCGTATCGCTGCTAATGAGGCACGCCCGAGCCTCAGGCTGGCAGGCCGCTCCATGATGGACTTGTGATGATCCCCGCGGAGCTGCGGTTTGATCCCCTTGTAGCCGCAGACAGCCATATGCTGCGAGTCAGAGCGCACGACCCGCCGCCGACACATGGTCTGCAGGGTCAGACGCAAAACACGTTTCCATATGGCCATGGAGGAGAACCCGCCAAAATAAAACACAGCAGGAAGCCAGCAGATCAGGCCTGCCAATCAAACGTCCTCCGTTTAAACTGTTACGCTTTGAACCTCAGTGCAGATGCGGATCGAACCATCTGTAGGTCCTGATCCACACCGTGCCTCAGATATACTGTACCCTGCAAAAGTCTTTTAAACCGTGAATTGCTCCTGATGCATCCATCAGAGTGGGATCATGTGTTACAGTTAAAATACGTAAAGGCACAGACTAAAGTGATGGACGTGTGGGTGAATGGTTCAATCAGGCTGGTACCAGTCCTTTTACCAAAACTCAGCATATCTCAGCATGGTGTGCAGTGTGTCCTTAAAAACGTGAGGGAACTGGACAAGTGGAGGACAGAAGAAGAAGTGTCAGGCCTAAAAAAACTCTCTACAACAGATGGCCAGTATCTGAAAGTCATGTCCTTAAGAATTAGGAACAACTCCGGCAAAGACCTGACACAGGACCTGAGAGACGCACCTGGACCTTCAGTTAATCCTTCAACTGTTCACCAAAGCCTCGTCAGGAATGGTCTCAGTGGAAGGGTGGCTGTCAAGAAGACATTCTTAAGGAAGGGAAACAGGGAGAAAAGAAGTGGACTGAACATCAGTGGAAACAGGTCTGACGGAGGGATGGATCCAAAGGAGGAGGTCAGGAGAGAAGTCCAACAGTGAGTGTCCACAGCCCCATCTGTAAAACACGGTGGAGGCTCTGTCATGGTTTGGGGTTGTCAAAACTGATTGAATTATGAAGACAGAAAAGCAGCATCAGATTTTGATCCACCACGTAAAACCATCTGGAAAGAGTGTGATTGGCAGCAGCTTCATGTTTCAGCAGGACAATGATCCCAAACACACTGCCAGTCATGGACTGGCCTCCCCAGAGCCCAGACCTCAACATTACTGAAGCAGTGTGGGATCATGTTGACAGAGAACAGAACAAAAGGCAGCCAACATCCAAGGAAGAGCTTTGAATGTCCTTCAAGAAGCCTGGAGAACTATTCCTGAAGATGACTTAAAGACATGACAGAAAGCTTGGCTCAGAGAGTTCAGGCTGTGCTGAAGAATAAAGGAGCTCAGAACAAATATTGACTTTAAGCTGTTAGAACTGTACAAACAAAGTTTTTGCAGAGTTATGTCCTATATTTACATTGTGGTTTTCCCATTTTCCATGCAACGAATAAGGGCTGGATCAAGACTTTTGCACAGTGCTGTTCTCCAGTCTTCTCCCAGATTCATGCACAAGTAGCCAGTTTGTTGTTTCTGAGTGCGAAAATTAACACCAGCAGATGAGTTTGCACGCAGAGTTCGGAAACCCCTGAGATGATATGGGAGCCAAACGGTGCGGGACATCCGCGCAAACATCCTGAAACCCACACCAGAACGGCAGCTGGAGGTCGGGGGGGAAAGTCTGAGGAGCTGCAGTCAGCTGGTGGTCGCGGTGAAGATACGGTTTCATGAAAAAGTACGCTTGGCTGACGCCGGGCCTCCCTGCTGCCGTGGAGGTGAGCTTGATTTCTCCGTTTGAGGCCGGTGGGCGGAGGGATGGTGGGAGTTAAACTGCCTGTAATGACCAGAGTCGGTTACCGGCTGTAACCATTAGCCGCTGCGCTCAGCCTCCAGCCTCCTCAGATGGGACACAAACACGCGCCGCGTGCGCCCTGATTAAACTTCCTGCGAGTTTTAAGTGTGCTGGAAACTTCTGCAGAATAATTCCTCCCACGGCACGAGAGAGACGACCTGACTGCACAGAGGCATTCCGCTCATACGCTCAGGGCCACTTTATTAGGTACAGCTTTACAACGGCGCGGTTGTTGGTGTTTGACGCCAGCGATTTCTAAACAAACAAACAACCAAAACATCCTTTATCAATCCCCAGATGGGGAAATCACCAACACTCTTGTTAGTTGTTACACTTTTACACGCAACATGCAGCAGTGAGAGGTTGCTGAGTGAGGCTGCCCATTACAGGCGCCAGAGAGCAATGTAAGGAGTTCAGTGCCTTGCTCAAGGGTACCTCAGCAATGCTCAGGGGGTGAGCCGACCGCTCTCCGGCCTCTGGGCCACCTCCTCATATGGGTCCAAGGCGAGGTCTTGAATTGGCAGGCCTTGAACCAGCGGCCCTCAGCAACCCTCACCCGAGTCCTCCGAGCCACTGCCCCCCCTAGAGGATGCAGTTTCAGAAACTGCATGGTCTAGTTTTACTGTCTGTTGTTTCACTTTGACCTGTGCGACCTGAGCGCCACCTGTCATCACGTGATCACGCTTAAACTCCGACCTCAGCAGACGGCCCTCCTCATTATCCAGACTCGACGCTTCCTGTCCCGCTACACGCCGTTTGGTTCCTGTGACCCACAAACACGATAAACGGAAAAAATAGCAAGAGGAAATAAACGTATCATTTCTTGTTGTTGATTAAAAAAAAAACAAAACAAAAAACAAACCAAAAAAAACTGAATAAAGCCTTAAAATGACCCAAAACAAGTGTGTAGAAAGCGAGGCGTCGACACGTGTCGGCACGCAGACGCGTTTCCTGTCAGTCTGTCAAATGAAAGCGAACGTTCAGCTCAAAACACGTTTTAATCAACAGTGAGGCCAAACGTACGGTGGCCCTGAGGTGCAAAACTCAGCAACAGAAGTGAAAATAGAACATTTCAGTAAGCAGAACAGGATGGCGTGTTTCTGTGACAGAGATCGACTGAACGCCACGCTGACTCAGCATTCACATTACTGTTGTCCTTGTTTTTCCTGCACGTTATGTTTTCAGCACACTTAGCGCCGCTGAAGCCGTTCAGCCTCACTCTGAGCTTCAGCTTCATCTTTCAGCTGTTCTTGTTATTTTGATAACGGTTTAAGTCTTCTGCCCGTTTCTCACTCTATAAAGGGCTAAAGTGTGACATCATCATCGATGTCGCCCACATGCCGATAATGAACACATTTAGGCGTGTACGGTCACGGGCCACTTTATTAAGTACACTTGTTCAACCAAACGTTAATGCAGATGTCTTTATTAGCAATTTCAAATTTCATCAGTTTCTGCTTCGTTCTCATTCTGCAAGTTTTATTCTTTAAGTTTATTAATAATATGCAGTTAAACTGGTTCAAATTAACCCATAAAAACCCACGATGTTCCTTATCAAGCTTCATGCTTGACCTTAACTTGCGAAGTCCCTAAAGAAAAATGGGTCTGGGTTCTTATGGGTTAAGTTTTGGGAAACATTTATGACAAACTTCAGCTCAGAATTTGTCTTCTCGTTTTAAAGCCGTTTCATGACTTCAGCTTCTCGTCCTGATAATTTGAAGTTCTCCGCCTTTCTTCAGTGATGTCCTCCCAGCCAGAGAAAACTTTATAACTGTGCCAAAAATGTAATCTGTAGTGTCTGTTTGAACCATTTTAATATAGAAATATAAAACTTAAAACTTGCTAAAGAAATATTGAACTATAAAGATTTGTGCTCTTAAAAATAATGATCACAGTAAAGATCAAACTGAACTTATGAATCTAATTATAAACATTTCTATAGAAAATGCTCACAAAATCAAATCTTAATAAATGTATTCGGAGGACGCTGTCCGAGATAAGGACAATATTGGACAGTCCTTCCCAGCGTCTCCATGACGTGCTGGACAGACGCAGGAGCACGTTCAGCAGCAGACTCGTTCCACAGAACGCCACAGGAAGTCATTCTTACCTGTGACATCACACACGCCGGGATTCTGCTGCTCTGGTTTCACCTTCTCTATGTGTTCAGCAACTTTACTGCTACACTTTAACCACGACGCCATTATTGTAGTTCTTAATGCAGCAGTGATTGACAGGTGATGTCAGGTTGGGTCAAACCATCCTGATATGGGGGACACTTTTGGACAATTTAAATGTTTAATAAATAACTATTTTAAAGCATTTTTGAATTGATTTTATTTTAAAATTATTTTTCATTTTTAAATAATATAACGTACCCAGCGTGGTGCCTTCAGGTGCCCCAGCTGAGAACTTGTATGATGCAGTTTATCGGCTTTAAATGAAGTTTCAAACACGCAGCTTCCAGCGTTTTCAGCAGGTGATGCATTTTTCTCATTCTCGATGTGACGCTAACGTTTCTCTTCGAACCCGGAACCCACAGCGAAAGAATTAAAACTGAGGCTGGTGTTAAAGTTCTGTACGATCGCCATGACAACAGATGGCTGACAGCGTGTAGTTCATGTAACCCTAACTGTGAACGTGCATTTGTTAAAACATGCATGTGAGTGGAGTGAATGTTTCTGTTGCTGTACAGAGTGAAGCTGTCTGTCTGTCTGTCTGTCTGTCCATGATTCACACACTAAGATGTGAGTTTGATCCAGCAGTGATGGTGACGTGTTTTTAACTTCATCAGATGCTAAAACCAGCATCAGAGATTATCACGGGAAGATGGCCGTTCACTACTGGAGCGGCAGCACCGACATCTTCAGCCAACCAGACGCTCAGTCAGGTCTGTTGTTTAAAAAATATATACTTTTAACTTTTCAGGTATGGAAGTCCATTGATGTCAGTAATGATTAACTGATGATAAATGTGTGCATGTTTGCGCAACAATTTAACCTCTTATTAATGCAAAATATTTTCCTTTAAAAAAATCTAAAAACACTCCAAAGTTCTCCTTGAAATGAATGAATGAATTTTTTAATTATTCCAAGTTTATTTTTCTCAGAAATTTTAACTTTTTTTTTTCCAGAATGTCTTAAAAATATTGTGACTTTTTATCTGATTATTTTCCTTTTATTTTAAAATTCAAGCTTTATTCCCCTTATATTTCAACTTTTTTCTGACTTTGGCCATCATTTTTTATGCTCATTTATAATTTTCGATTTTTATTTCTAAACACTTTCTTAGTACAGCTGATAATCTCCGTACAGGAAGTCATAAAGTGTAAACAGGAGCATCATCAGGTTTAGGAGAGAAAGACTCACGTAAATTTAATCGTTAACTTCATTTTAAAATGATTGTGTATCTTTTGGTGCATCAGTATGGAAGTAACACTGACTGGTACTAAAAATAAAGAAATGTAAAAAAATAAAGAGAGGCTTTATGTAAAAAATAAAGAGAGGCTTTATGTAAAAAATAAAGAGATGCTTTATGTAAAAAATAAAGACACTTTATATAAAAACTAAAGAGATGCTTATGTAAAGAATGTAAAAAATAAAGACACTATTTAAAGATTAAAGAGGCACTTTATATAGAAAATTAAAGAGGCGCTTTAGATAGAAAATAAATAGACACCTAATGTAAAAAATAGACACTTTATGTAAAAACTAAAGAGACGCTTTATGTAAAGAATAACGAGACACTTTATGTAAAAAATAGAGACGCTTTATTTAAAAATAAAGAGATGCTTTATGTAAAAAACAAAGATGTTTTATCTAAAAAATAAAGAGACACCCAATGTAAAAAATAAAGACACTATTTAAAGATTAAAGAGGCGCTTTATACAGAAAATTAAAGAGGCGCTTTATATAGAAAATAAATAGACACCTAATGTAAAAAATAGACACTTTATGTAAAAACTAAAGAGACGCTTTATGTAAAGAATAACAAGACACTTTATGTAAAAAATAGAGACGCTTTATGTAAAAAATAAAGATGCTTTATCTAAAAAATAAAGAGACACCCAGTGTAAAAAATAAAGATGCTTTATGTAAAAACTAGAGACACTTTATGTAAAGATTAAAGAGGCGCTTTATGTAAAAAATAAAGAGGCACTTTATGTCCATGACGTCCTGTCTGTTGACGTGGTTTCAGGTGGGAGGTCTGTTCGCTGCCGACGGACACAGCGCTACGCTCTGCCGGCTTTGCTGCTGTCTCGTTCTCGTAGTCAGGGACAGCTCAACCTGGAGTTTGGGACCCTGTCTCAGTCGTCCTCTCATGATGCGTTGGACCTCCATGTTTGACTTCTGCTGTCTGTGAAGAAATGTCGCCTTCAGTCCAGTCAAGACTTCTCAGGCCGGATGACCGAGGAGGACAACAAAGCTCATTTAGTTCTGGAATAGATGGAACCAGCAGTAGACAGGACGCAACCAGTGTGGCGCCACCCAGTGGTTTCTGGACTCCACAGCTTTAACAGTAGAGTTTTGTGATTTTATTCAGAGAGGGTGGAGTAAGTTATAGCAGGCTGTAACATGGCAGTCTATGGGGACTGACTCACCACTGGAGACAGCTTCTAGTGTTCATTAGAGGAATTGCAGTTTTTGGGACATCTTCGAATTTTGAGTGACAAAAACTAAAATTACAATGTTAAAATATAATTTAAGATAAACATTAACAATTTTAAGTTGAACTGTTCAGACTTTGGGCTTAATTTTTAATTGTTACACATACCAGCCAGCATTTAGTTATTAAAATGTGGGATGTTTGTTTGTGTTGTTTGTTTTTTTCCATGTTATACTAAAGTGTGAACTTCTTGCACCTCACTGTGTGTTACTTTAGGCGGTTGTAACTAGTGAATTTCTCCACTGTGAGATCAATAAAGTTCTATTCTATTCTATTCTATTCTATTCTATGTCCCAGTGGTCAGTTTGGTCGGCTGTGGAGCGAATCACCAGGGCCTCCACCACCGACTGCCACCCAAATCACAGACAACCAAACCCCTATGGGTGAGCCCACCAGAGGGTGCTTCTTCAGGCACCAGGTGCTCTCCCTCAAGCCTCCCTGCCGGGCCTGGCTCCTGGGTGGGGCCCTGGTAACCCTCTCTCAGGCACAGTAAACTGGCTCCTTGATTTTTGTGTGATCGTAAGAGTTTCTGAGGCGCTCTTCATCTGGCCCCTAACCCAGGAGCAGTTTGCCTTGGGAGCACACAAACCCTCTAACACTATAAGAGGGGAGTTTATAGGGGGAGAACCTCAAAGTAGAGATCCGCTATTCCTCCATGTTGACAGGAACCAGCTGAGGTGGTTCATCATCTGACCAGGATGCCTCCTGGACACCTTCTGGGTGAGATGTTTCAGGCCCTGGGACAGACCCGGGCCATGCTGGAGAGATCATATCTCTTGGCTGACCTGGGAACACCTTGGTGCCCCCCCCCCCCCAAAGGGGGGGGGGGGGGGGGGGGGTGGGGGGGTTGGGGT
>VUQH01020064.1:0-12438 GCA_015106775.1 Etroplus canarensis | reverse complement strand
TAATTTTACACTTTGAAAATACTCCGTGCCAGTGAATAAGTAGGCTATTATTAGTAAAATGTACATTATATGGATAAAATCATTGGGCCACCTGCACATTATACCTACAGGACCTCGTGTGACATCCCGTTCTAACTCCACTAGTTGGGCCCCCTTTGCAAATGGCTTCCACTCTTCTGGGAAGGGTTTCTACAAGATGTTGGAGTGTGTCTGTGGGAATTTTTGCCCATTCATCTAGAAGAGCATTTGTGCTGGATGAGAGGGCCCGGCTCACAATCTCTGTACTAGTTCATCCCAGTTGAGGTCAGGGCTCTGGGCAGGCCAATCAAGTTCTTCAACGCCTACACTCACGCATCCACCTTTGCCTTTATGGAGCTTGCTTTGTGCACTGCAGCAAAGTCAAGCTGGAAAAGAAAAGGGCCTTCTGTTCCCACAGATTTGGAACCACAGAATTGTGCCCCGCAGTGGCGCTACCAGGCCCAGGCCGACCCCAGAAGTACAACCTCGTAGCAGTATCCCTCCTCTACCTAACTTTACAGTTGGCACAATGCATTCAGGCAGGTAACAGTCTGCTGGCATTCACCAAACCCAAACTCGTCTATCAGACTGCCAGATACAGAAGCTTGATTGATCACTCCACAGAACACATTTCCACTTGGTCCAGAGTCCAATGGTAGCTGCTTTACAGTACTCCATCCGATGCTCGGCCGTGGAAACCCAAGCCATGAAGCTCTCAGTGCACAGCTTTTGTGCTGATGTTAATACCAGAGGAGGTTTGGAACTCTACAGTTATTGAGCCAGAGGAACATTGTCGACTTTGATGCACTATGAGCCTCAGCACTCGGTGACGTCGCTCTTTAACTTCATGCGATCTGCCACTTAATGGCTGAGTTGCTGTGGTTCCTTTGCAATAAAACCACTTACAGCTGATGGTGGAATATCCAGGAGGGAAGGAATGTCATCAACTGATGTGTTGCAACAGTGGCGTCCTATTACAGTACCACGCTGGACTTCAGCGAGCTCTTCAGAATGACCCGTCCTCTTACTTGTTCTGCCACTTGGTGACTGAGTTGCTGTGGTTCCTAAAAGCTTCCACGTTGCAATATCACCACTTACAGTCGATCATGGAATATCTAGGAGGGAAGAAATTTCTCTTTAGAACGACCCACTTGTTTGCACATGTTTGTAAAGCCAGACTGCATGGCTACCTGCTGGATTTGATACACCTGTGGCAGTGAGACTGGATAAAACACCTGAATTCAGTGATTAAGAGGTGTGACCCAGTGTCTTTTTCCATATAGTGTCTTTAAAGTGTTAAAAAGTCAGAGTTCTCAAATAGCTCCTGTAGTGTTTTGCTATGTGATCATTTATGCTGCATTTATATGTCTTGTATGTTTCTGCTGTAGAGGTTGAAATCTTTGTGACAGTTTTCTATTAAATATTAAATAGGTTATCTTAAGAAGTACATTTTCTCAACTGATAAGGAACAGTTAAGCCTTTTGATAAAGCTGTAGTAGAGCAACAAGAAATACAATATTTTCCTCCGTGATATATAAAATTGCAGTAATTGAGTAAATAAACTTACATACCACCACAATTGAAATTCAGTCAACCAAGCAACCACTCCTAAAAGACAGATAAGTGATTGTTATCAGTCTCAGCTTGTTAATGAATCAATAATCTTTGTTTAAACTGAAACCAAGCAGGCTGACATTGGGTATTCGCCAGAGTAGCATTGATTTGAACTGTACTAAACATGTCACTGGCTTACCTCATGACATTACTGGAGCTCTATGTCACTTAATGTGTTGCTCATGCAGAAGGTGACATAGTTTAGCCGTGAGTGGATGGTGCTAGACATGAGAAAACAGCGACGTCTCTTTGCTGCAGCCATCGGTCTGACTGTAAAGGTCTGATCAGGACTTCGCCAGTGCTTGCTACTTTATGAATATTTATCTGCACTTCTGCGCTGCGTATTTTTGTCTTTGTGTTCATGTGGGCTGACATGTCATGCTCATGAACAGAAACAATACAGGAGGCGGAGCGTGTTCCTGCCGGTAGCGGGTGTCTTCCCTATAGGTCTGGAGGGCCTCAACGACAGCTGTCACTGACACATGCACAGCTCCAGTCGTATAAGCGCCTCCCGGTCTTGAATTCCAAAAATGCAGCTTCGACACATTTGGATATTTCGCAGAACAGCAGCACCTATAACTCATGTGCCCTTCATTTAAAAATAAGTCCCAGAACTCCATAGCAACCCAAGATCTTCTGAAGATCATTTGATACGTTGTGGTCAAACTGGTGAAGCATATGTGCTATAAATGGTTGACTGGTTAATTGGCTCTTGACATCCGACAATAATAAGGCTGGTGATATCATTTTGGGGTATCATGTCATATGGACGGTACCGTGCAAAAGTCTTGAGCCACTCCTCATTTCTTTATATGTTGCTCAGAAAATGGGAAACTGTTGCGAGGATGTGTATGGGTCTCACCAGCTTGAAAGTCAGTATAAGCATCTTTATTCTTTAACATGGCCTGAACTCTCTCGAGGAAGCATTCTTCAAACAGATTTCAGGAATAGTTCTCCAGGCTTCTTGAAGGACATTCCAAAGCTCTTCTTTGGATGTTCAGAATCAGTATGCTTTATTATACTGGCTGCCTTTTAGTTCCACACTGCTTTAATAATGCTGAGGTCCAGGATCTGTGGGTACTGATCCACGCCTGGTAGTGTTCTGCATTCATAATTCCATCAGTTTTGACGAGATCTCCAACACCGCTGGCTGAAATGCAGCCCCAAACCATGACAGAGCCTCCACCGTGGTTTACAGATGGCTGCAGACACTCACTGTTAGACCTCTCCTGGCAGTAATTTGAAGCAAAACTGTCAAATTTAGATTCATCACTTCATAAGACCAGTTGCCACTGACTTTCAGGCTTTTCTTCTGTAATATGGCATACCTCGGGCTTTTCTTCTTGCCACTCTTCCATTTCTGATGAGGCTTCTGCGAACAGCAGCTGGATTACCTAAAGGGCCAGATACATCTTACAGGTCCTGTGTCAGGTCTTTGCTGGATTTTTCCTATCTCTTAAGGACATGACTTTCAGATAGTGTTCATCTGCTGTGAGTAGTTTTTAGGCCTCCCTCTTCTTTATTTGCCCTCCACTTGTCCAGTTTACGCATCTTTTTTAAGGACACATAGTGCACCAGCCTGAAATATACTGTGTCTTTGGTTAATACCTTTTGGAGATCATCTTGATGGTGTGAAATACTAACTTCTGCCTGTCAAGTTGTGTTATCTTTGGCAGTTTTCATGGATTCTACTAAAGAAATGATGTATTTGTGACAGGCTGCTGGTAAAGTGCCTAAAGATCCCATTAAAAACTGTTTTTTTTGGTTATGTGTCGACACAACACTGTTCATCCATTGTGTTGGGTACCTTTTTGATATTTGAATGATTCATAGATCAGTGTTAGGTGGCTTAACAAACAAAAAACCTTCCTGTGAAAATGATCAGGTACAAAGATTGGACTAAAGAAATGAGTGAAAAAGCAGCCAATGTCCAAAGAAAGACTTTGAAAGACCTTCAGAAAGCCTGGAGAACTATTGCTCCAAACCACTTTAAAACTGACAGGAAAGTTTGACTTCTTGTAAGCTAAATATATAAAAAATGAGGGGTAGCCCAAGACTTTTGGGCAGTGATATTGGCAAACTACTCTGTCTGATGTTCAAATTTACCAAATTTCCTTTCTTTCTGCCTATCATAACAGCTTCTTCCTTGTTTGCTGGCAGGAGGAAACATAATCATGACTCTCCGGTGATTTTTTGTGTGATGATCAGTCACTCCAAGACTTCATCATTCCAAAGACATTACTGGCTTGGAGCAAATAAAGCAGCTTATATACAGTAACTGCTGACGGTGCGTTTAAATGAAGACGACGGGTCTGTGTGACCAAATATCCCACTGTAATTTCACACATCTCTCAGTGAGTTGGAGTTCCTCTCTGCCTGCCATGTTATGCTTTATTCTTTTTTTCTCCCACCTGCAACAACGCTTTTCATTTTTCCCCATCTGGACAAAAAAAAAAGAAGGTAAACAGCTGACAATGATACCAACACAAAACAATACAAATGCTCACCTACAAAACTTAAATGGGTGGTGGTTTAGAAATCTGTGGATAGCCAAGTGTTACATTATCATTCCGAGCATTCCAAAGTGTGAGACTTTAGGCTTGCTAGAAGGCCAACCACATAGTTTAAAGCTGAATTTTCTGTCCACACATTTTTAGTCTTTTCTGAGCAAGCATACTCCCCCTTTTACCTCCACTTTGGTCTCCACACCCTCCTGAGAGAACGTATCTGGGTTGTTAGCTTGCTAAGCTAAATTATTTTCTCCAAAGTGGAAAAAGTTTTTTGCCTGGAACAGGCACGACATTTTTTATAAGAGCCTTTTTTAAAGAAAAAAAATTAACACTGTCTGCTGCTGGAAATGACTTAAAGAATCTATTAAATAAATCCAGTCAGAACAATAAGCTACTGTGCAAACTATTTTATCATGTAAAGCCTTTCTTTCAGATTTACATACCATGGATTTGCTATATTTTATCAAACTTAATTAGGTACTAGTGAAATATTCACCAGCAGAAAATTTTAGAAACTTGCAAATGAAATGTAAAAAAGAGTTGGTTTCACTGATGGTTATACCAATGTTGAGCTGATTGTTAACGCAAATATCTAAACAGCCAATCACATGGCAGCACCTCAGTGCACTTAGACGTGTAGACGTGGTCAAGATGACCTGCTGGAGTTAAATCTGAGCATCAGAATCTGGAGCAGAGGGTGATTTCAGTGACTCTGAATGTGGCGTAGCAGCTGGGTTGTCTGAGTCTTTCACAAACTGCTGATCTGCTGGGATTTTTCCCACGCAACCATCTCAAGGGTTTACAGAGAATGGGCTGAAAAAGAGAAGATGTCCAGTGAGCAGCAGTTTTCTGGGAGAAAATGACTTGTTGATGCCAGAGGTCAGAGGAGAATGGAAGGCAACGGTGACTCAGATAACCACTGGTTACAACCAAGGTCTGCAGAAAAGCATCTCTGAGTGCACAACATATGGGCTACAGCAGCAGAAGACCACACTGGGTACCACTCCTGTAAGCTAAGAACAGGAAGGTGAGGCGACCATCCTGCCTTGCAGCGATGGTTCAGTCTGGTGGTGGTGTATTGGTGTGGGGGATCATTTCTTGGCACACTCTGGGCCTCTTAGTGCCAACTGAACATTGTTGATGACCATTGCCATCCCTTTATGACCACAGAGTGCCCATCTTCTGAGGGTTGCTTCCAGCAGGAAGGAGCTCAAATAATCTCCAACTGGTTTCTTGAACATGGCAATGAGTTCACCATTCTCAAATGGCCTCCTCAGTCACCAGATCTCAGTCCAGCAGATCACCTCTGGGACGTGGTGGAACAGGATATTCTCATCATGGATGTGCAGCCGTCAGATCTGCAGTAACTGTGCGACGCTGTCGTGGGCCAAAATCTCTGAGGAATGTCTCCAGCACCTTGTCGCATCTCAGTTCTGAAGGTGGTCCAACTCAATACTAGCGAGGTGTATATTAAGCGATATCTGAAAGTGGCAAACTATCACACGCATTTAGTTTTTCAAAGCTGTCAGAATGCGGGGGGTGCCAACGAGCCAGTGGGCCCCCTTTTTGTGCCCTACAACAATGAAAAATCCTTTCATATATGGTGCATAAGAAGACCCAGGGAGCATTTATCTGTTGTTAAGAAGCACCGTTTTCAACTCCCTACATCAGCCAATTATGTATTCAACTGTATGATATATACACACACACACACACACACGGCATTCAGAGGATTTCAGACAAACGGCCAACCCCATGAATGTGCTTCATCCATATGTTGCTGTGCTGTTTCTATTCATAGAGCAGTCAGAACTTAATATCTTCCATGAAGTGAGGGTGGTCATAAGCAGCCAGTCCACTGGTCCAGAAAGATCTAGCGCTCCGTTAGTTGGTGTTGGTTTTCAGAGGCTGCTGCTAGAGTCAAATGACGGGGCTGGAGAAAATGCTGCTGCTGCTGTTATCTGAATTGTTTAGCTTCCAGATGATCGATACGTTCACTTTGCCAGATATATAATAACCTAATGATGGAGGGATTCACAAGCTGCAGCAGTTCATATGCTTGGTGACAGTATTCAGGTCGTGTGACAAGATGCATCATGTGCCACCGTACCTGTGGATCACACGAGCACACGGAAGACTGTCCCCACCACGACTAACATAAACGTGTCAAACTTTGACTGATTAGGGAACTACCAGTGCCGTGTCTACATTCTTCTCAGTTTGCTCATGAGTGAACCCCTCACTGTTGAAGCTACAGAGAGGATCAGGTTAATGTGACATCAGGAGAATACTACAGGATGAAACCCACCACCTGTGCTGACATTTTGCTGCAGTATGGCACGCCAGCATCAGTTAAGTATTAATAGAAGCTATAATTACAGTAAGACAAGCTGTAAATACTCTCCCTCTCTCTCGTTGATGGTTCAATTTAACATTACTCAAAAAATGTTTTTTAAAAGCAGAATATTACTGCAAGATGTAAGTATGAGCCGCTGTTGTTTTCTGACTCTTTCTGGGAAAATAAAGTCCAGCTCAGTTATTTAAAAATGTGACCCCCGGAGGTCAGTGGCCATCTAGGCTGGAAGGCTCTGCCTACCAAAATCCTGGAACAGATTGCGGCTTTGTGCCCTCGCATCCTCGCAAAAGTTTTAATATTAAACGGATTGACTTGTAGCTTTGAATCTCCTCCCCAGAGACGGTCTTGATTGGAGTTTCCATATCTTGGCAGGGCCAGTGTGTTTTTCTTGTCGGGACGGAAGAGCTCTTCAAGCGTACTGCATCAGCGTTCTCTGGCAGAGCGGGCTGCCTGGCACTTACGTGCGTTTCCCACTCCTTGTTTGGTCACCTTGAATCTATGCTGTGAATATATCAAAATGCACTAAATCAAAAGTTATTTTTCGCCTGCACCATGCTGCTATGTTATTTGCATGTGCTGTTTTTGAATTTGACTACAGACACATAAAAATCACACTTTTCACCA
Source organism: Etroplus canarensis (assembly GCA_015106775.1). Classification (NCBI taxonomy): domain Eukaryota; kingdom Metazoa; phylum Chordata; class Actinopteri; order Cichliformes; family Cichlidae; genus Etroplus; species Etroplus canarensis. The sequence continues at coordinate 5,316 of VUQH01020064.1, read as the reverse complement.
GCGTTATAGTCTGATCATTTTCAATGTTGCTAATGCTAATGTTGTTTTCCATCCATCAGAGGGTGTGTGTGAGTGCCTGTTTTACTTTTGAATATTTTTTTAACCACTGAAGAAGATCCCTTCTCTGACGAAACAACTGAACTAGGTGAAAAAGTGATGGAAAGTATATCAGAGGAGCGCCGAAAGACCTGGCAAGCCCTGACAGAATCAACTGATATGTCAAAAAACAGCAAAAAGGCATGGCTAACAATCCGAAAGCTTAGTGGTGATCCCAGAGGACCTTCCCAACAGGCCAAAGCCACAGCAAATCAGGTAGCTAACCAACTACTACTAAATGGCAAAAGTGGAAAGATGAAACGCAAGATCAAACTAAACCAAGGGCCAAAGACTGTGTGCGATTCTGGCTGAAACACAATATCTAGCACGCGTATGGACACAATGAGAGAGAACCATTGAAGTCTAGTACCAATAAAACAGCCCAAAATTTGCCAAATACATGACTCATTTATCAAAGACAAATCCAAAACAAGTTAGAGAAAACCTTTCAACACTAACCAACAAGCTCAAAGATACACTCTGTGGTCAAGAGTGTTAGGTCACACCACGTAATCATTGAGTTCAGGTGTTTTATTCAGTAGCAGGTTAATAAAATCAAGCAGCAAGCCATGCAGTCCGTCTTTGCAAACATTTGCAAACAAATAGGTTACTCTAAAGAGAAATTTCTTCCCACTTAGATATTCCATAATCAACTGTAAGTGGTGTTATTGCAACGTGGAAGCTTTTAGGAACCACAGCGACTCAGTCACCGGTGAGATGGAGGCAGATGATCCGCTGTGGCGACCCCTAATGGGAGCAGCTGACAGAAGAAAAAGAAGCACTCAGTCGCCAAGCAAAGATACAGAGTGGGGTCACTGAGTCCTGTGGCTCATAATAAGTAAAAGTCACCAACGCTCTGCTGAATCAAAAATGGTAAAGTTCCAAAACCTCCTCTGGAATTAAGATCAGTACAAAAAACTGTGCACCAGGAGCTCCATGACATGGATTTCTGTAGCTGAATCACACTTCTCTATCTGGCATTCTGATGGACAAGCCTGTGTTTAGGTAATGCCAGAAGAATGCTGGCCTCAGCCCCTTAGTTCCACTAAAGAGAAATCTTAATGCTTCAGCTTCAAGACATTTTGGGCAATTCTATGCTTCCAACTTTGTGTAAACAGTTTAGGGAAGACCCTTTTCTGTTCCTGCATGACTGTGCCCCAGTGCACAAACCAAGACCCATAAAGACATGGTTGGATCAGTCTGGTGTTGAAGAACTTGACTGGCCCACACAGAGCCCTGACCTCAACCCCATCCAACAGCTTTGGGATTAACTAGACTGAGACTGTGAGCCCTCTTATCCGACAAATACTCTTCTGGATGAATGGGCAAAAATTCGCACAGACACACTCCAAAATTTAGTAGAAATCCTTCCCAGGACAGTAGAAGCTGTTATAGCTGCAAAGGGGGACCATATTAATGCCCATGGATCTAGAATGGGAGCTCACTGAAGCTTCTGTAGTTTTAATGTGGAGGTGGCACCAGCCTTTGAATCTGTGTGTCTGTCCTTAAAAATATTAAAAGTCAGCTGTGCATAAGCTACAAAGTAGTGTCCATTAAATTTTATTTGACCATGCTTGGAACAATAAACATTTAGACCAAACACGTACTGTAAGCCATAAAATGATCATCAGTACGAACCACAAACAAGAGTTTACGGCTCCTTTATTCCACTTTGAAATGAAGGCACGTGCGCTGGTGGTGCCTATAAATACTTATATGTGTGACAGCTGGGTCTGCCCAAACCTTGGGATAGATATGGGTTCCATTTTAAATATAGACTTAGGCCTTAGACTGGGGTTTTATGTCCTCCTTTCATATTAGATTGTTAGAGGACACTGTGACGGGTTGACCTCAGAATAAAGGCTTATTGTCCACATGCCCTCCTTCGTTTTCCATGAAGACGACTGGGAACGCTTCATGCCAAGGAGGATTTCGGGCCACGTACCTCAGGAATTCCCATGTGTTTCTGTGAAGTGACCTGTCAAGGTGGAGCAAACTGTGAAGACCTCTTGCTGATGACAAAGACTTTCCATCAGTGGGCTTGGATCACAAAGACGAGCTGATAATTAGAGTTGTATCAATATCCAAATACTTATGAACACTGCCATATTATCTTGTTTGGTTCTGTTCACTGATACCATGGATTTGAAAAGTAACACCTTAATCACATGTTGTCTACATATTGTTTACAGTTACTATCCATAAAGCCGGTAAAATTGTAACTTTTATATGACTTTCTCTTACTAGGAACTGTAAGAACTGTAAATGTTATCAGTGTGTGTGTGATGTTGGACTTTGGAGTCTTTTTATTGAAACACAGATATGTTCCAGTTATTTTTTGTGATAATGATATCACAGACTTTACACAGTCATATACAGACCTGGTCATATTTGTAAGGTATGTGCCGACGACTCAAAGAGATTCAAAGACTATGTGGTCCTGTGGTCCAGTCTTCTTGATAATGTTTTGGTTTACTGAGGTTTGCAAGGGATTCGTTTTTTTTGCACAACTCTCTCAAGGTCCCGCCGGAGAATTTCAGTGGGGGTTGAGGTCTGGACTTTGCCTGGGCCATTGCCACAACTTGATTCCTTTTGTTTTCAGGCTTATTTTAGTACATGTGGGATCATTTTCCTGTTGCATGACACCGTTCGGACCAAGCTTTAGCTGTTGGACAGATGACTTCACATTTGACTCTAGAATACTTTGGTATACAGGGGAGTTCATTGTCTTCTCAGTGGCTACAAGATGCCCAGGTCCTGTAGCTGCAAAACAAGTACAAATCATCAGCCCTCCACCACTGTGCATGACACTTGCTATGAGGTGTTTGTGCTGATATGCTGTGCTTGCTTTTCTCATTACATGGTGCTGTGCATTATGGCCAAACATCTCCACTCTGGTTTCATCTGTCTAAAGGACATTGTTCTATAGGTCTTGTGGTTTGTTCAGATGCAGCTTAGCAAACCTAAGTGGCACTGCCATGTTCTTTTTAGAAAGAAGAGGCTTTGTGCTGGCAACCCTTCCAAACAAGCCTTACTTGTTCAGTCTTTCCCTAATTGTACTTTCATAAATGTTAATATTTAACATGCAAGGCATGCCCACTACTGGGAAGACTCTGGAATTGTGTTAACACACACCTGAATCTAGACTAGCACATTGCCAAAACTTCTGCTTTATAGAGGTGCTCACACTGGCTGATGATCTACTCATCAAGTGTGTTTGATTAGCTGCACCTGGCTGCTACTTCATTCCTGTGTATTTACTTTTCAAAAAGACTGTAGTTATTAACCATCCACCCGCCTCTTTTCACTCCCCATGCATTTATTTGTTACTGCTGCATGTCATTAAATGTTGTCTTCTCTCTCCCATAGTCTGTGTCTCTCTTTGCTCTCCTTTCTCACTTCTCTGTCCCCTCACCCCCAACCAGTTGAGGCAGATGGCTGCCCCTCCCTGAGCCTGGTTCTGCTGGAGGTCTCTTCCTGTTAAAAGGGAGTTCTTCCTTCCCACAGTCACCAAGTGCTTGCTCATAGGGGATGGTCTGATTGTTAGGGTTTTCTCTCTAATACTGTAGGGTCTTTACCTTACAGTGTGAAGAGCTTGAGGAGACGCTTTATGAATAAAACTGAATATAGTGAAGTGGTGGAGACCAAACACGAGATAAAAGGAGAGGGAATGTTGGCCTTCACTGGGTATAATTATGATTCAGAATAAGGTAAATAGACAATTCTGTACTAGTAGGTTTAAATAAACCTTTGCGTGTTTTGCTCTATGCTGTTTAGCCACACAGTTCAACAACAGGAAGTTCAACATTAAGAGTGTTTATGCAGAGCTAAATACAATGTAACCGTTTTTCCATGAAGTAAGAAGGTCACAAAGATTTACATGCAGCAGTTAAAATGTATTTTTCTAGAAGTTCAGACCCTCTTAAATCAACTAAAATTAATATTTACGTTCTGATGAAATTTGTCCGAGGACGGCCGAGTACAGTACTTTGCAAGTTTCCAACCTTTTTTGACCTTTAAGTGCACTGGGTACATTTTCTTCACATGAACTGTTATTGTACAACATCGAATATGATCCGCAGCTATTTTTACACTCATATCTCTCAGCCATAGCTACATACACACCCTCATGCTTGCTCTGGTGAACGATAGTAACACTGCAAAATGAGTCGAGCTGTTACAGTAGCTGGATTTTCATGGCTTCAGCCCAGAAATTAAAAATAAACCATCAAGGTCCTAACTGAGTGTCAACCGCTTTGTCTCCGGTGCTTAGGAAATCTGCCAGAGTCGTTTACAGTACCACATGTTTCTGTGTTTCGTCACCCCTGTGCCCAGAGGTGGTCATTCTAATGCCCTCGGCCTCTGGGCGTCATTCAGACTCCCTGACACAGCTTGAACGGTGGCATGAGCACCATCAGTGCTTGTGTAGGCCGCTGCGCTACAACGCTAGAATGAATGCTAGCGAGCCTGCAGCTGAAACTAATAGGTATGGGCAGGAAAGAAGGCACTGCAATTAATCTCCAGTTAAGAACCAGATCTCCTTGGAGCCACAGTGCCCTCTCTGAACTCCCAGCACTGAGATAAAAGATGCACTTAATGTGTTGGTTTGTCAGATTTTTTTCTTTTCTTTTTGAACTGGGAGACCCAGTCACTATTATCTGGCTCGACAATTTTGGCCAATGGGTGTTTTTCCCTGAAACATGTTGGATTCAAAGGAATCAGCATCACTCTGAGAGGATGTTTCTAATTTTGGCAATATTGCAAAGATGATAGAAAGGCAGTCCTACATATTTGTTTAATGTGAGCATTAAAGGACATATCCTGATCAAAAATGACTCCAAGATTCCTCACAGTGACACTGGAGGCCAAAGTAATGCTGTCCAGAGTAAGTATCTGGTTAGAAAGACTCTTTCTGAGGTTTTTAGGGCCAAATACAATAACCTCAGTTTTGTCTGAATTTAAAAGTAAAAGATTACAGGCCATCCTTCAAGACAAGCCTGTAGTTTAACTAACTGATTTAGTCATCTGGCTTCATGGATAAATATAGCTGGGTATCATCTGCATAGCAGTGAAAATGTATGCCGTGTTTTCTAATAACACTGTCTAAGGGAAGCATGTATAACGTAAAGAGTATTGGTCCCAGCACAGAACCCTGTGGGACTCCATGACTAACTTTTGTGTGTGAGGAAGACTCCTCATTTACATACACAAATTTGAATC
>VUQH01020062.1:17302-31981 GCA_015106775.1 Etroplus canarensis | reverse complement strand
AGGTGCAGGCTGTGTAAAGATGCCCCTGAGACAATCCAGCACGTAACAGCAGGGTGCAAGATGCTAGCAGGCAGGGCATACATGGAACGCCATAACCAAGTGGCCGGCCTAGTATACAGAAACATCTGTGCCGAGTATAGCCTGGAAGTCCCAAGGTCAAAATGGGAGACGCCCCCTAGGGTGGTGGAGAATGGCCGAGCTAAGATCCTGTGGGACTTCCAGATACAGACAGACAAAATGGTGGTGGCTAACCAACCGGACATAGTGGTGGTAGACAAGCGGAAGAAGACGGCCGTAGTGATACCGAATGACAGCAACATCAGGAAGAAGAAACACGAGAAGCTAGAGAAGCACCAAGGGCTCAGAGAAGAGCTCGAGAAGATGTGGAGGGTGAAGGTAACAGTGGTCCCAGTGGTAATCTAGGTGCAGTGACTCCCAAGCTAGGCAAGTGGCTCCAGCAGATCCCAGGTACAACATCCGAGATCTCTGTCCAGAATAGCGCAGTCCTAAGAACAGCTAAGATACGGCGCAGGACCCTCAAGCGCCCAGGCCTCTGGTAGAGGACCCGAGCTTGAAGGATAGACCGCCCGCAGGGGCGAGAAGGGATTATTAAGGGATATATATATTTGTGCACATAATTTTCTTGGGTTTTTCAGTATTTTTCAAGTTGAGCTTTGAGCTTTGGCTTATTGAGCACAATACAAGTTTGAACATATCCCAAAAAATGGTTCTTAGGAAGATCGTATTTTGAATATACACTTACAGGACACTTCATCAGATACTCCTTGCTTGACCCCCTCTTGCCTTAAGAACTGCCTCAATTCTACATCTTCTTCTTTCGTTTATCCACTCAGGGTCGCCGGGTGGGACCTACCCCAGCTGTCATAGGGCGAAGGATGGGGTACACCTAGGACAGGTCAGCAGACTATCACAGAACTAACACAGAGAGACAGGCAACCATTCACGGTCACATTCACACCTATGGTCAATTTAGAATTACCAATTAACCTAGCCCCTTTGCATGTCTTTTTTTTTTTTTGCATGCTTTAATTCTTCATAACATGCATTCAATAAAGTACTGGAAAAATTCAATTTTTGTCCATATTGACATGATAGCATCACACAGTTGCTGCAGATTTGTCCGCTGCACATCCATGTTGAGAATCTCCCATTACACCACATCCAAAAACCTCAAGCCTATCCTTCACTCCTACTGGACTGAAAAAGAAGCTATACTTTATTAATCTTAATCTATAGCAGAGTGATATAGACACACACACAAACAGAGTGAGAGAAAACAAGGCTGCCCATTACAGGTGCCAAGGAGCTCAGTGGGGGTTTGGTGCCTTGCTCATGGATGCCTCAGTGGTGCAGCTCCAGCCGCCACAGGCTAGCATCAAACCAGCACCACGTCAGCAGCGCTCTAGTTCCTAACCATTCAATGTTGCACTGAGCCACTGCTGCCCATTTGAGGCCATTTGAGCACAGTGATCAAGGAAGATGTGAGCTTAGTGACACAGCATATTATTCATGTTGCTTACACCAAAATCTGACCCTACTATCCCAATATAATGGCAGAAACTGAGACTCATCAGACCAGAAAAAATGTTTTTCCAATATTCTATTGTCCAGTTTAAATAAATCTAAAGTTTTAGCAAGGCCATACCAAGAAAATGTTTAAGTATTTGCAAACTCTCCTGTCACAATATCAGGTTTGTTTATTTCAAATATAGTCCAGTATTACGCTATTTACTTGAGAACAAGTGAAAGATGAAGACAAATAGATCTAACAAATCTGAGATAAAGAATATCTATTTATTTTTGCATTGTTATTGTGTCTGCAAATTTAGGAGTGTGTGTCTCTCCAAGTCTCAGTTAATCCGTACCAGTAATGGTGCATTTTTTCTTTCAAGATTATCTAGCACGTCTGGCATACACACAAAAATAACGAATCTGAAATAGCAGTTATAAATGGTAAATCATGCAGTGTGCATTCTCTGACATTCTTATTGAAAGCAATAATCTCACTCTTATTGTGATTCAAATTATATGTTGAAATCTCACAGAAGATTCTAAAAGAGAATTCACAAGAAAGGGAGAGAGATGAGCAAGAGACAAGAAGGTCAGCAGCAAAAAGTGTAATCTTCAGCTCTGCACTGTTTCAGATAATGTTAAAGAAATCAGAACAAGAGCAACAGCTTGGTGTTCCATTAGTGTGGCAAATAACCCTGGATGCAAGGGGCATCCTTGTCTGCGGAATGATAAGGGTGGAAACATTCTAAATGTATGCTGCTGGTCCCAGCAAAGGCTAATTATTTATTAAAATAAAGTCTTTTACTTCAAGAAACATTTTTTATCCCAAAGCCAAATTTTTCTAGGGTGAAGAAAATATTTTCCACTCTATCAAACACTTCCTCAGTGTCTAAAGATATCAAAGCCTCAGGAAAGATAGATGGGGAAGAGCTGTAAATGAAGTTAAATACTCAGCTGAGATGAAAAAAATAACCGTCTGCTATGAATAAACCGTCTTTGATCCAAGAACATAAGAGACAGAAAGATGATTTCCTCATGCTTGTCTAATAACTTCAACAATAATTTTAAATCAACATTTGGGAGACTTATGGGATGATATGAACTACACAGCAGGGGATCTTTGCCTTTCATGAAAAGCAAATAAATGGATGCTTTGGCCAAAATTAAAGGCTTGAACAAATTCATCTACCAACAGCAGACCTACCTTTTTTCTGGAAGGTACCAAACTTTCGCTCTTTGTAGTTATCAAACTGCAGCTGGTACTGGATGTCCTAATAACCTACCAGTGTTTTGGTTCAATGGTATGAGGAATAAAATGAAATTATTTTATTTCTGTATAATTGTCTGCACTTATATATTGTCTTGTAAATTAAGCTAGATTTCCTAAAGATCTTTACAATTTTTTTCTCACCATCATACACTGGATTTAATTCCTTGTCACCCAGTTTTCTTGGACCAGATGTAGAATCCAAGGTGCTCAGGGTAGACTGCAGCACATAGAGGCCATAGGAATTGAGCCACTAAAGCTGTGGTTAACAACCTGAGATCTAAGTTACAGCTGCTGAGCCAAATGACATGTGAACAATTTACAACAAGGAGTTTTATCACCTTGTCATAACATTTTTTGACCTACAGTGGATAATATCTTGGTGCTGTTTAGTGACATCTTGACATTATATCTAGCTCAGGGATATTTCCTTGTAGTACAGAGACTCCAAACAAGGGAGATTTGTAAATGTTTGACACCAGAAAGTTCCAAAGGGATGTTAAAGAAATAAGAAATAAGCAAAATGCAACCTGACAGCAAGGTGCCACCTCCTCTACTCAATCCCAGCTGTACTACTTACACATTTATGAAAGAGATAATCAAAATATAAATAAACATAAGGCTAGGATGATCCTGGTTTCTGTTAATGAACACTTTCTGTATGGGTACCTACTGCTTTGCCCCAATTATTCACTACACAGGACCTAATCATACAAACCTGTTTTACACTACTGCTGATTACCAGCTGATTCTCAGTAGCACAGATCACCCAGAAGCCAGTGAAGAAAAAAATCAAACTGCTCAACTCAGTCTGATTGACCAATTCTTCTAGCAAAATGAAAAAGAGAAACACACATAATTTACTAGCTCCCTGCTGTCGATGTGTGCCCACTAAAGGTCTGTCCCCAAAAAACCCCGAACTGACTTGATGTGATGCTAGGTGCCATGATCAGTTTGCTTTGTTTTGCTTTTTTTTAAAAAATTTTTTAATGCAAATTGGATGAATAAGAACTCTGCAGCAGCAAAGCTGATTCCTTGATATCCCTAAAAAATTGTTCAGATTTCAGCTGTAGCAGCAGCAGATGGCAATATTGGCAGACACAATATACTGTCACCATGAAAGTATATGATCCCACGATCTATTTGGATTTCATTTTGTGCAGATCAGACAAATAGTTACAGAGACATGGAAAAATCCTGTGTCAAACATTTTTTTCCACTGTCGTGATGATGCAAAGGATTTGCGGCAGCAGCACAGATGATTCCTAAATATCCCCACTTTTTGGGGATATAATAATGGTACACTATAATGTCTGAGAACTAGGCGTCGTAAAAAGGGAGAGGGAAGGATTGATAAATATTTGTAAATTTTGAGATTGCATGAAGAAAGTCCAATTAAGAGGTACAGGTTGGTTTTTCTTTCTAAAGTCATTTCTTAATGGGCTACATAAAGATAATCTTATCCACGTTTGGAGTTACATGAAACAGATGAGAAACAAAATGAACAAAATCTTCCACTATGTCTAAGTCTTTCTTGAAGGCACTAAAGTAGACATGTGATGTGAAATTTTAGAAAAAGAGATATACCTATGATCAGCAGATTATTATTTAAGACCAGAAAAGAATCCAAGCAGTCTGCCACATTCTAAAAAGAAATTAATTCATATAAAGGTAGGATGGACATGCAAATAAGTGCATATGTACACTTTTAGAGTGACTGGAGAACCACCAGGAATCAGCCTTACCAAACTGATATCTTAGGCAGACTCCTTTTACAATCTAGATGTGCACCGGTTATTTTGGCAGATTTGAACTAAGAACTCAAAGGGCAGGAACCAATAAAAACACTTTAAATCTCCTCCCAAAATGAACTGGTGTGGAAATAAATTCAGAAACAAACACGTGTCCCTAACAAGTACAAGCCCTACAAAACTGAGAAAAGTACTCCCTTCAAACAAAATCATACATGCCTACATCCCATAGCAGTATCTAGACAAATGGAATACATTCATCATTCCAGGTCTACGACAGATCCAAGATCCTATTTTGCAAAATCCACTTGTTTCTTCTAAAGGCTTCAGAAAACACGCTACATTTTTTTCTAACAGCCTCTGATAATAAAGGACTGAGTGACAATACTGGGTTGAATGATTGTGATGATTCATACATAAACCATAATTTCCGGTATCTGGCATTAGTGTGACTGAATTAAACAGACACTTATCACTGAGAAAGAGTCACCATTTGTAGATGCAATGAAACACATTTAAATTTTAAATTGAAATTTTTTTAATTGTACCAAAATTGTAAAAATTGAGTAAATAATTTTTTTTAAAAAGCTTCAAGTGAATGAAAAAAAGTCAAACATTTACAGCCAGCAGAACAACAACAAAAAACATTGATTTTCTCATGACAATATACAGGCAGACAGATATGTCAGCCTGAAGGAGGACAGCTTTAAATTTAAATATTACTTAAGCACTTCAGTGGTCAGTACACACATCAAGGCTCACAGTTTGAAGCTCCACTTATCCCATTAGCCGTTGATTTATGACTGGTAATGTGGTTATATTGCTCTGGAAATGAAAATGTATGAGGTTATGATGAGTTATTATCCAGTTGGAGTTTTATTGGTCCTCTCACATCTCTGTGGTGTTGAGGGTCACTCAGGGACTGGCTGCAAGGGACAGTCAATCACAAGACAGAGCCTGTTAGTCTGATGCTCTAAAGATTAACCGCTCCTGTTTGAGATGTGTGCTTTCTCGTTGTTGTGGGAACAGAAAAGTTGCTCTGCTGCCAGCCATCCTGAAGTTAGGGGGAAGCTGGCACCCTGAACCTCACTTCTCGCCCTGCGTTTCCCAACTGTCCATCTTAACGGACAAAGGCAGACGTTGGCCTTGTGGGGAAGATGGATGGAGGTAGTAAACAGGCACTGGAGACAGAAGGAACAGGAGAGCAAGGGGAGGGAGTGAGGGAGAGATGTATGGCAGCCCACATCGCCTCAGACAGAATGACAGATGATAGGATTATGGAGCATGGCTACTTTCCACAGTGATCAAAGTTAGGCAGCCTCCCTTTACAACCGAGGTGTACTCCAAGCCAATCACTCTGGTGGATAGGGTCAAAAACAGAAAAGCTAGAAATAACCCTCCATTTTAATGTAATATTTCACTCAATAGTCCAGAATTCCTTACTTAAGTCTCTTCACTGCAGAGCAAAACTTCTACTGCTGTTTCCATTTCTTGCAAAAGAACTGTTTTTTGAAAAAGGAGACATTTTCATTCTACGACTCAGTGCATGGTGTAGCTGATTCAAGCTCCAAGTGGGCAATCTCCTTTTCTCTTCTCAGTCTCAGTGTCAAAGTTCACTCGAAAGACATTCTCATCAACATTCTCAACTCTAAATTACAGTCTCTCCTTCCTGCAGGCAGAGTGCATATGTAGTAGGTGCACAAATCAAATTTACCGTAACAGTCACATTATCTAAGAAGCATTACTGCACCAATGGCAAATTCCTTCTGAAGCACTTATTTCATAAACTCTGCCCATATAAGCAACACATGTGAGTGCATGAGCAGGTGACTGCACATCAGTGTCTAAAGCAGGTGGGGTTGTAATTTTAGTAAACACAACGACGTGAAGTAAACCCTGAATAATGGATTCAGCCACAGTAAGAGTAATCAGTGAACCTTGAGCTCAGCCTATTGAAGTTTAATGACATTCTGAATGTCAGAACACATGACAGCAGAGAAACATAATCCCCTCTCCCTGTAGAGAGAGGCCTCAAACTAACGCTCCCTCTCTCTATCCCCTTCCCTCCTCTCTCCCTCTCTCTCTTTCTGCCACAGACTGTATACACACACCAACACTGGTAAAGCCTTTCAGATTAGCTGGTGTGATTTAAACAGCATTTAAAGAGAAGTAAATAAGGGAGAGTTCCAGTTCAACAGAGTTCACATATCCCCATCCCCGCAGGGTTCTGTCACCTTATCACACTCAGGTTCTCTCTGTTTGATCATTAGAATTAAAGTTACACAGTGCCCCCCGCGGCATCTTTGTGTTTCTATTCGTGTGACCGATGCTGTTCACAGGGCTTTTATGCTGTGGAATCACCACTTGTTGATACAGTAACTGACACATTGAAAGGCTTCTCAGATTTTCATTATGATCTCAAGTTGTGCTGAAAGGAGAAGATTTAGACTAATCAGCTGGCCAGAAACACCTCGTCTAATGAATGATAATGGTGCTCTCTCTGCTGGATGTGTAAATAAGCAACTATTTTCTTTAGCTTTCTTTACAAGTTTATAAGATAATAGCATATGACATTTATGACTCAAGGGACTTAAAATACACTTAATGTAGCTATGTTCAGCAAGTGGTTATACATATATAAGTCTAAATGTCGCATTAACATACAACATTTCAAAGGAACCTAAATCAAAAGTTTTATTATATTTACCACACCCACACTGCTGATTTTCATAATGGATCTCAATGCCAGAAGCTGATTGTTGACATTAAATAGGGAGAATGCAAATAAAGTTTACACGGGAAGAAAGGGATTGTGAAATCATGGTGGCTAATGATGTTGCTTGTATCTGAATGCCTCATTATCATTCATTTGCATGAATTCAGTATTTGAATGCCTCTTTATCTCTCTCCATTGCTCTCACTCCCTCTCCATCTATCTCTGCCTGTGCCCTCTCACTCTTTTACATCTATCACATCTTCTCTCCACACAGCCCCCATCTTCACATTTTCTCACTGTCCCTCTCTAATCTGTAAAACCACACATTTGGCCACAAAGAATGATGAGAGGAAATGTCACATTCCAGTGCAAGCAGCGGACCGTCACACTGGAATGCCAATTGCCCAAGTGGTATGGGGGGTTGAATGGAAGGGGGGGGAGATGGAGGGATGGTTGGGTAGAGGAGTGAAGGATGACAGGAGCAGGCCCGTTCTATTGTATGTTTTTTAAAGACATGGCATTTTTTTAATGATTATTCTAATCCCACCGAGGACCTCTCAGCCAGAACTGGGTGCCTTATCTGCCCTCCACAGTCATTCTCTCATTAAAACACAATCACAGGCCACCAACTCTAATAAACCTTCCACTTCCTCTTTGAAAGAGGGATGGGTGGGTAGGGGAGGTGGAAATGCAGATTACAGTAGGTCTGTCTGCCAGTTCTTCTGTACTTGACACGAGGAACAGGAATCCTGCTTCTAATCACTTCTTGTGCAAAAAGGCAATTTTTTAAAAATCATTGGATTTGGTGTTTTTTATATCCACAAAGAAAAAGGTCATTCTTTAATAAAGGCTATGGGGATTATAGAGTGCCTAGGGGGATTTGCCCTGTGTGTATCTTGATTGTTTTTGGTTCCCTTAGAGAAGTGACTTTGTACACATTTTTGAAGTTGCTGCTCTTAAGGCAAGTTGTCCAAAGTTAACATCAAGTCAACTACTTCCAGGAATTGATGCTGCAGCCCACAATCCCTTTTGACTACCATATCCTTCTGTGCGTGTGTGTGTGTGTGTGTGTGTGTGTGTGTGTGTGTGTGTGTGTGTGTGTGTGTAAATGTGTGTGTGTGTGTGACACACACATATTTACACACACACTCCAGACAGGGTTTTAAACCCTCTTTAATCATGAGCTCAAGTGAATATATCAACCTCTGCAGCTTGGCTTTAATTCAAACATGATGCAGTGAAGTGGGCCAGTTTGTCACCTGCTTAACAGCTTCAAGATTTAAGTATACATGTGCGTAGGACTGGAGGATAAAACAAATTTACTGACAATGAGAATCTCCAATGGATCTAAATTTTCTTTTACAGTTTTCAGTAAATAAAGTCCTATCAGCAAGTCTATATTTTAAGCGGTAATACTGCAAATATTTCAGATAAACAAATGTAAGCCTTTTCAAAAAATAAAATAAAATAAAATAAATGCTTGATCTGTTTTTTGTAGCTGTTTTTAAATGCAGTAGATTAAAAAATTCAACATTGGAGAACTACAGATTTTTTTTTAGTTTATGTGATTTTATGTCATGCACTTCCAAATTTCCCTCAGTTACCTTTACTTGATATATTTCAATTTAAGTTTGACAATTACTATGTAAGTACTAAGTAATTATTATGGGAATTTACAGTTCAAAAACTTCTACTTGCCGTTGTTCTCTAGAGGTCAATATATGTAAAGGTAATACTGCAATTACAATGCAAAGGCATGACATACACAGATAATTACATATGTGTAAAATGCTAATCTAAGTATATACATTCTCCAGCCACTTCATTATTCAGCTGTTCAGGTTATCTGTATATCTAATCACACAGCAGCAACTCAATGCATTTAGGTATGTAGACATGGTCAAGAGGACTTGTTGAAGTTCAAACCAAGCATCAGAATGTGGAAGATAGATGATTTGAGTTACGTTCAGCGTGGCATGGTTGTTGGTGCCAGACAGGCTCGTCTGAGTTTTCAGGAAATGCTGATCTTTGGGAAAGAGAAAATATCCAGCAAGCAGAAGTTCTCTGGGTTAAAAAGTCTTGCTGAAGCCAGCAGTCAGAGGAGAATGACCAGACTGCTTTGAGCTGATAAGCAGGCAACAGTATCTCAAATAACCACCGGTTAAAAGCAAGGTATGCAGAAGAGCATCTCTGAACGCACAACATGTCAAACCTTGAAGCAGATGGGCTGCAGCAGCATGAGACCACACCAGGTGCCATTCCTCCCAGCCAAGAACAGGAAATTTAGGCTATAGTTTGCATGAGATTGATTAAACTGGACGAGATTGGAAAAATGTTTCCTGGTCTGAAGAGTTTTGATTTCTGTGGCTACATTCAGATTGGGTCAGAATGTGTCGTAAACAACATGAAAGCATGGCTCCATTTTGCCTTGCATCAAAGTCCAGACTGCTGGTGGTGGTGTAATAGTGTGAGGAATACTTTCTTGACATACTTTGAGCCACTAAGTACCAACTTAGCATCGTTTAAACACCACAGCCTACCCATGTACTACTGTTGACCATGTCCATGTCTTCATGATCAAGGTAAGCCCATCTTCTAATGGCTTCCTCCAGCAGGACAGCACACCCTGTCACAATCCTGAAATCATCTCAAACTGGTTTCTTGAACATGTCAGTGAGTTTACTGTCCTCAAATGCCCCCTGCAGTCACCAGATCTCAATCCAATAGAGCACTTTTACTACGTGATGGAAAAGGAGATTTGCATCATGGATATGCAGGGGACAAATCTGCAGCAGTTATGGGAAGTGATCATGTCAACATGAACCAAAATCTTTGAGGAATGTTTCCAGAATTAAGGCAGCTCCAAAGACAAAAGGGGGTCCAGCCTAGTGTATCTAATGAATTGATTGGTGAGTAAATATTGGTCTGTATACAACTTCAGATGTTTCGATTGTTATTATTTATTCACATCATTTATTCATCATGCAGCATGACAACACACATGCAGCCAAGTCCAAGTATGGCTCCTAGATCATTGTGAGAGACGGAAAACACTCCCCAGAAGAACTGCCACATGTTTTCCAAGGTAAAGTACTTGGAAGACAGTACGCAAATGTGTTTTTGTTTAAATTTACTTTATATTGTTTACCCTACTTGTGTGAAGTTAACTGGTAATGAAAGGTTAGTCATAACATTATTTTGAAAACCATTGTCATTTTATGTTTAATGGATCCCATTAAACGTTTAATGTGATCCCAAGAAAAATGAGAGACATCAAAGCATAGAAAAAACTTTTGCTGAGAATATCATCTCATCGTAAAGGACTGCTGCTGGCTTAATAATGACAGGATTTTTAAAAGTATTTTTTCCCAGTAGTGATGATTATGCAAATATAAATAATGATCGAGCATAACAGCAGAACAAAGGCACCGTGGCTGCAGCAAAACATCTGGGGTTCGGATAACTGCTCCATTAAAAGGTTAGATACACAGCAGATATGCCACTCCTATTTGACTCATACTGGACCTCTGCAATGCACCAGTTTTTGTTTCTCTTTCCTTTTTTCACCCCTCCAACCCCTTTCACTACAACTCCTTCTGAAACCTCCTGATCACCAGTCCCTAGTTATATCTGACTGGCAAATAAATAAAGGCTGTCTGCCACCCATACAGAATAATGATGATGTAAGTGGGAGTCTCTTATAATGTACTATTTCTCATCTACACTCTCATCTACTTGTAGTGATATTTATTCCCAGTCCAAGACTCTCACATGTCTTCCTGACACATTTCAGCATGAGGTAAACCACTGTGGGGGTTAACCATTTCAAGAAATCTTGAGGCCACTGCGTCAGCTGATTTTCGAAAGCTCTGTTGCTTTGTCCCTAAGGCCATAGCCCCTGCCTGCATGTCTGATTCGGCATTATGTCCTTCGCGTCTGGACACAGCTTGGAGATGTAAGGGGAAGAATTTATGGAAATAATATGCATTAAAAAAGATGAGAGAGGAGCTAAAGTCAGAGCAGGCAGCTGTCATTGGTAGTGATTCAGAGGTCTATGAGGCCTCTCACTTTGTTCCTAAATTATTCATGCAATCTGTCAATGCTGCTGTCTAGGCAGACTCTTCTCCCCATGTGTTCAATGATGACAGAAATCCTGCGCTATGTTCACTGCTATCTTCTGCAAATCCCTCACTGAAGACATCCACCACACTTGCAAAGCTTTAGCACATGCTTTTATATGTGTGTGTGTGTGTGTGTGTGTGTGCATATGTGTTTTGATCAGAGTACATGTGTTAAGATATTAATATATATTCCCACTCAGTCATAATATATATGGCTATATGTGTGCTAGAGTGTCTCCTCCAGAAAATTTCAATAACTTTAGAGTCATTTTTCATTTTTGCTCTCTTTTTGAGAGTTTGTGAGTGTTGCCTTATGTCTCTGTGGGTTTTCCATTATGCAAAGTAGACACAAAACACACTGTGGAATATGAATATTCAGGCACAAATGTGTGCATGCAAACACCCACAACCACGCAAGCATGCACAAAGAAAGAACTTCCTTTTTCTGTCTCATCCTAGTAAAAAGTAGCTTTGCAGCACTTTTACATCTCTTTGTGGAAGACTAAAAACTCACATCCCTCTGATGTTGAAAGGGAGTATACTGAAGCTCCAATATCCTCCTAACGTTTCCTCCACCACATGATAAAATTCTTAATTTCAAAAACAAAGGGTGCAGGAGACACTAAAAGATGAAATTCCTTCAGTGAATATTCGCACAGTGTCACCTGTCTGTCTAGATTTAGTGCTTTAGTGAAATAGTGCTTTAACTTTGTGCCTGCTGCAATTATGAGTGGACCCACACTGTTAAAACTGAGACAGATGTGACTGTGTGTAATGGTGATCCAGGCCTCTGTCACTAAGCATTAAGATGGATCATGTCTCATCTTTTAAGCATGACTACATGGACTCTTGAAACTTTGCATGAATTTAGGAAAGCTGTTTTGGTCTCACGGTGGACTATTTTTCTATGCCTATGGAAAAAATTGAATACATTGTTTGTTTTTATGTGCTTGCATCAAGTGTTTTGTGCAGTAGCCTCAGAGAAGATATAAGCACCTGAATAAACATACTTAGACTAATAGAAGGTTCTATGTAGAAATGGACACAGTAATATATTTGCATCCACACACTTTAAATATTGTCCCTGAAGACACAGAATGTCTGGGCCCACAGTGATTTCTAATTAAGAAATGCCCAATGAGTAGATTATAAGAGTAACACAAACCAAGGCTGACAGCGTTGCCTCCATGGCAACTAGAAATAAAATACTGAGAAACACTTGGTGTTTCTTCATATCAGAGCATTTAGCCACTGTTTCGTTGTACCCTACTAGTGGCAAAACTCCCACAAAAAATCTTTAAACACTATTTTTTTTTCCTGTCTTTCCATTATATCACATCTGATGTTTCACCTCTCTGTGCTGTTATATACTGTTACCTTGTTACAGGACTTACTGCAGTGATGAGATAAGACCTGAAGACTCAGCAGTAAATATGTTCACATCAACTGACGGTTTCGCCTTTTCCTGTTTCTGTTTAGACTTTGCCTTATCTACCTGTCACATCTATGCTTTGCAACAAACTTAAAGGCATGCTTTCCTGTGACCATGTCATAATGTCTTGTGCCTGGTAAAATTATAACCACTTGGTTACGAGCTCAAATAGACTGATAATCACTGTTTATTAATATATTTGTCATGTCAAACTGCCCTCTGAATTACTGTCATTTTTTTCTTGGTATACACTTCCTAAATCCCTTCTTTCCACTTCTGACTTTTCTTCAGCAATTCTGTCTTTCTTTCTTTCATCATCTTTATAGTGATCATTATCTTCTCCATTGTCTTGGAACTTGTAGATATGATCTGTCTCACTGTTTTCCATTATTCAGCCGGTCGTTATTCAAATGTTATCTCTCCCATATGTCTCCTACCTTCAGTGAAGGCTAACCCTTGTGACCATAGTCTGTTTCTCTGCTTTAGTACACCACAGAAGTTAAGGGCTTTAGAATTCTTTAGCTGAAAAAGTTCCAAAGTCTTTTTAGGTTCTTTCATAAATGTCACTTACGCTAGTTTGACATCTGCTTCTTTTAACAGCTTTTTTCCCACTGAAGCACACTTCGGCCAAGAGAAGCTGGGAGCAAGGCAATCATGATTGATTAGCTTGTAATGTTTATATAATTAATGCATTAACAAACAGTTCCGAGTCTACACTACCAAGGGAAATCAGTGCTAATTGGAGGTTGGTTTCCAGTGACCTGATGAATGTAAGGTTATATTCACTCTGCTTTTGTTCAGTTTGGATCTTCACTAAATCCCAAGAAAAAGCTAATGGCTCATCAGCTCTTTAATGCCATGGTAAATCAGCTAGTGAGTAACTGTGTTTGCATGCCATTTGCTGCTAGACATTGGGTCAGAAAACAAGGTTAAAGTTCATTCTGTGTGACTGAAGCAAAAAGGTGAAGTTCCAGGCTGTGAAACCAGAGATATAAGAGAAGCTCTTCTGTGGTAATTATCCATCTTCCAGTCGTCATTGCCGAATTCATTGTATTGCAGTGCATTCTGTATCAATTCTTCATTAAATCTTCATAAGTTTTAAGATTGTCATGAATGTATGCATGTACACTGTATGTGCACGCATACATTCATACATGCAATCATGTGTTCCATTCTCATCAACATGACACATCAGCAATGCTATGAGACAATCTCTTCAAATTTTGCCCCAACTGATTAGCTTTTTAAGATTAAAGGTCAAGGTCACTGTAACATTATGGAACATTATGGAACACAGAGTGACCTACAAGAGTGGAGGAAGGTCCACACAAGTGGACTATATCTTATACAGGAGGTGCAACCTGAAGGAGGCAGGAGACTGGATGGTAGTGACAAGTTACCAGATGACTGGGAAAGTACAGCTGAGGTGGTCATGGAAACAGCCAAGAAGGTATTTGGGGTTTCCTCTGGACAGAGGAAAGAAGAGGAATGAAAGTCAGTAGACGTAAGACAGAGTACATGCGCATAAATGAGAGGGAGGCAGGTGGAATGGTAATGATGCAAGGAGTAGAGGTGGATGAGTTTAAATACTTGGGATCAACCATCCAAAGCAATGGACAGAGCACAAGAGAGGTAAAGAAGAGAGTTCAGGCAGGGTGGAGTGGGTGGAGACGAGTGTCAGGGGTACTTTGTGACAGAAGGATAGCAGCAAGAGTGAAAGGGAAGGTTTACAAGACCTTAGTGAGACCTGCTATGATGTACGGTTTGGAGACGGTGGCACTGACAAAAAGACAGTAGGTAGAGCTGGAGGTGGCAGAATTGAAGATGTTGAGATTTTCGCTGGGAGTGACCAGGATGGA
>VUQH01020058.1:5650-17901 GCA_015106775.1 Etroplus canarensis | reverse complement strand
CCTGACAGAACTGGAGAGGATCTGCAAGGAAGAATGGCAGAGGATCCCCAAATCCAGGTGTGAAAAACTTGTTGCATCATTCCCAAGAAGACTCATGGCTGTACTAGCTCAAAAGGGTGCTTCTACTCAATACTGAGCACAGGGTCTGAATACTTATGACCACGTGATATTTCAGTTTTTCTTTTTTAATAAATTTGCAAAAATTTCTACATTTCTGGGTTTTTTTCTGTCAAGCTGGGGTGCTGAGTGTACATTAATGAGAAATAAAATGAACTTTCTTGATTTTGGCAAATGGCTGCAATGACACAAAGAGTGAAATATTTAAAGGGGTCTGAATACTTTCCGTACCCACTGTACCAAACACAAACAGTTTCAAGATATTTCAATGGCGATCCAGACTTACAGAGGCAGGGGACATGCCCCAATCCTTGGTTGATTCTGGTGTCCCACTTTCTTCCTTTCCATTCCCATCCAAAAGCTTCTTACTAGCCGGCTCTTCAGAATCTAGGATATCCAAGGCCTGCTGGAACTCTTTGGCAGCGTACTATAAAAAAGAGAAACAAATAGGTTGAAAAAATAAAAACATCAGTCAGGACTCTCCAGTTGATCACGTTTAATTTAGAAGATTGTAAAAAGGGTTTGATGGTTGCTACGCAGTATTTACTTACATGGCACCTAGCAGCAAGATACTGACAAGCTCCATACAACTGTGCAAGAGAAGACAAAAGCTGTTTCAGACTGTGGACTGACGTTAGGGAAATGATGCTACTGACTTTATGATGATTGGTTTAACTCTGATGTTGAATATCCAAAGGCAAACAGGTAGCACTGGCACCACACCTCAGAAAACAAATCGACAAATCTCAAATTTACAAATTTATTTTGGCCTTCCCAACAAAACAGGCTAAAGTTTTAGCCTCATGGCCTTCATTAGAGCATGATGAATAAATAGCATAAAACACAGTAGGTGCATTCAGCCCTTGGAGAGTGAAAAGGGAGAGGGAAGTTGGGCATCCCTCACACAAACACACCGTTTTCTTTAGCTGGCAATTTTCTTTTATCTCAACCAAATCATCCGTGTCCAGTTTTTCAGTTTCTTTAAGTGCTTCTGGATCCTGTTGAGGATGTTCATGCTCAGCTTGCTGTCCAACATGTTAATATCCAGCACCTTTTTCCCAAATTGACCTGTGCGACCAATCCTGTGCAGGTATGTCTCCTTGTTGGAGTTACCATCCTTGTCAACTGGCAGTTTAAAGTTGATCCCCACAGAAACCTGCTCTACATCAATACCTCAAGCACAAATATTTGTGGTGACCAGGACCCTCTCCTTTCCATCTCAGAAGCATTCAGTTACAGCAGCCCTCTGTTCCACCTGCATTTCTCCTCTGAGTAGTGCTACCTGGTGGCCTTCTTCGAACAGCTCCCCTGCCAGCCTGCCTTCAGTCTTTCTTGCATGACAAAAGATCATGGCCTGTGCGATGGCTCCCTAGATGTTGGAGGACTTGGAAGTCTTCCTCTTTACTTTGCACAGCACATAGTACTGTTTGATGGCATCAAGTGTTTCCTCCTCTTTCCTCTTTGAATATAATAGAATCAGGCACAATGCACTGAGCAAGGATCCACGCCAAATCTTCAAATGTGGTTGAAAACACCAACATTCAACAGTTTTGGGGCAGCATTTATTGGATGCAAACACTCTGATGAAAGTCATCAGGCCAAAACATTAGCAAGTTTCGTTGGCACATTTCGCTTCCCATCTTCACCATGGTAGAACAGTTTGAATCCACCTCCTGGCCTTGCTTACCTTCCACACATGATATATCTATGTTCATTCTCTCCATCATGTCAGCAAGCTCTCTCCCTTTACCAGCCATAGTTCCTACATTTAAAGTCCCTCCTCTCACCTCCACTCTATTACCTTTCCTCCTCTTTCTTTGCCTCCTAAGGGCTCTGTCACACCATGATGATTTAACGAGCTTATGCCAAGGCATCCAAACTCCTCTAAAATGCTGGAATACACAGAACAATGCTGTTAAATGGACGTATACACAACGTATTGCTAACATATATAGAACGTAATACCAACAAATGCTAGCGTATTGCCGGCATTCACAACTTGAAGCCCATTTATACCACTTCCCTTAAACGTACCACATACGCGATTATACAGCAGCTGTGTGTTAGAAACACGTTCAGTACGCCTGGATCACGTCAAATACTTCTACAAACGTCTATATCTGTTGGAGAGATGTTTGATATATGTTACACATATGTTAAAAACACATTATTAATATGTTTTAGGTACGCTAGACATTATCTCCATGTATTTCGACATATGAGTAACATGAGTCACCGTATGCATAAAGTACTTGCAACAGCGTATGTGGGATGTATGAGCCATGCGCTGGCAAATGTCAGATTTTGTGCATGCTCAAAATTTTCCGGCGATCTCACCATACTACGACATATACCAGCGTACTTCAGCGTGATCTTAACTCATACAAAACTTACCTAGAACTTAACTGACATACGCTGGTGTATTTGCAGTGTTTTTTTTCCTAAGTCAGCATACGCTCGTTAAATCATCATGGTGTGACAGGGGCTTAACCCACTTTCTCCCTCCCCTTCTCTTTTGCCAACAGTAGCACTGGCACCCTGCTGGCCAACGGCACCAGAGGCAATCATTGTGATCCAGCATGGAAAATGTATTATGAATCCACATGTTTGGTAAAGATTTTACACTGGATGCCCTTCCTGATGCAACCCTACCCATTTACCTGAGCTTGGGACTGGCACTAGGAATATTTTTATTTATCTATTTATTGATCTTTATTTAATCAGGAAGTGAACGCTTGATATTAAGAATCTCTTTTGTGAGAATGTCCTAGGCTGGCAGACAGTTTTTAAACGGCAGGAGAAACCAGAGCTCCCGGAGAAAACCTGTGCAAGCACGGGGAGAACATGCAAACTCAACACAGAAGTGCACTACCTAGGTTTGAACCCATGACCCTCTTGCTGTGAGGCAACAATGTTAACCACTGAGCCTCCGTGCTGCCAGTACACTGAGTACACTGGCTAGATTGGTGACATGACCAAGATTTGTTGACTTGTTTCCTGAGGTTTTGCTCCAGTCCCACCTGTCTGCCTTTTAGAATTCAACACTGGACTTTTGAAATGTTGAGCACGCATTATTTAATTTTATAACCGCAATCACCCACTTTTAAAGACTCACACATCTCACCTTGTCAAGTTTCCGTGAACGTAGGGCATGGGAGGCTCTGTGGTACTGAGAGGTTAGGTAAAGGCACTGAGCGAGCCAGTAGATGTCCTGGGGATCCTCTGTGTGTAAACAAAGAGGAAAGGGTATCAAGTTATTGCTGACAGGTTTCTCATTAACTGAGCTGTTCAAGGAAGCTAATCTGGCATCCGCCACGACCGCTAGTATAAGAATAAGAACATGGAATCTCTTCCAATTAAACATCAGACATACCAGCACTGGCTTTGCTGCAAAACATGACAGACTGACACGTTAAGTAATGCCACGCTACTACACTGGCTCGTAATAAACAGGACTAACGTAATTTACTCACCGTGAGAAAGGGATGCTATCTTGTCGGCCCAAAACAGAGCACTCTGGTACTGTTGCTATGAACACACAAAGGCAGGAGATCAATTTCTACAAATAAATGTTGCTTACTCGCTGTGACTTCTCTAGGCAAGAAAACCACTAAGGTTTGTTACCGCTGACGCTAAGTGTGTTAGCCAACTAGCCTGAGCTAGCGATACAGAAACTAGTAGATATTCCTACCTGGTCGATGTACTGTCGTACCCGCTTTCTGAGTCTGTCGAGATTCATTTTGATATTTTATGTTGACGTTCTTATTATCAAAAGTGTATCATTTTAAGAGACAGAAAAAACTATGCTCGAAACACTTCGCTAGATCTCGCTAGCTACGTAAAATCAAATCCGCGGCTTCTTTCTGCAAAGAGTGCTCTGTTAAACTGTACCGTAAGGAAACTAGATCTAGAAAGGAAGTTCCACATTCACGCTTCTTTTTTTCTGGTGATTAAAAAAATACATCGTATGTGCTTTTAGATAATCAATTTATTCTTATATTTGATACATTATCAAAGTTAAAAATAGTGAATAAAAATGCAACTTTCCATCTGAGCCTGTGGTTTATTGTTTTGTAAGATAAGATCATTCCTCTGCTAGTGTCCCGGTAGCTTAGTGGAGTGTCACTGTACAGTGGCCTACACATTTGCCTTACAAGCAAAAGGTCCCTGGTTTGATTCCACGTAGGAAGGGCATCCGGTGTAAAACCTTTGCCAACTTACCAACGCGGATTAATCAGCTGTGGCAACCCCTTGGGGAGAATACAAGGGAGCAGCCCAAGGAACAGCAGTTAAAAATGTACTTTCAACTGCTCCCTTGTATTCACCCCTAGGGGTCTCCACAGAGGACAAATTTGGCATAGCTTTTACGCTGAACGCCCTTCCTGACGCAACCCAATTTGAACCAAACATTTCAAAATTACATTAATCACTCCATAAAACCTGTTTCTTTTTTTTTTTTTGAGACCTGTCAAGTCTGGCAGCATTACCAAGCAGACTCATTGTCTGAATGCTTTGTTGTGCCAAACACATTTGATTTGCCAAAAGGAGTTCTATAAGCTCTATAGGCTCCTCTTGTTAATACATTTCTTTATTTATTTTTTTGCCAGAGCAGACAGGTAGGGAAGAGAAAAGGAAAAAGAGAGAAGAAGAGAAGAGAGAAAAAAAAAAGAGTAAGAGTACACATTTGGAAGCCAAGCACTGCTTCTGTAAAGTGCATACTGCAACTGAGAGAAGAAAAGCAGACATAAACATACAATCATACAAACATACACATATGAATGTGTGAGTTCGTCACAGAATGTACTTAGCAGTGAGGGTGGCATGCCGCTCCGGTACTCCCCAGAAGCAAATCAGACAGAGGCAGGCCCCGGGGATAAAACCTGTTTCCACTGATTTTCAGTCCATTTATTGTGTAATTTGCCATACCTCTACATTCTTGTTCTTGGTCAGGTCTTCATCCATCCTTCAACGGGTCTGCCTGCTCACAGTTCGTTAAGTGCAGTTTGGCGGACTTCAGTAGGCATCGCCAGTTAGTTCAGGCTAATGTGTAGCGCTTCCCCATCCCAGTATCGCAGCCATCTCCCAAGTACATCTCAAGATCATTACCTGGCATCTTTATAAGGTTGAGTCTTGGTCGACCAGCACCTTGAGAACCATGGGCGGGAACCCAGTCCTCTACATTTCTCCCTGTTTTCCCTCCCTAAGAATGACTTCTTGACCACCACCCTTCCATTGAGACTGTTTTTTTTGAGGCTTTGGTGAACTGTGGAAGGCTCGACCGAAGGGTCAGATGCATCTCGTAGGGTCCTGTGTCAGGCCCTTGCTGGATTTTTTCCCTATTTCTTAAGCAGGGGACTTTCAGATATTGTTCATCTGTCAAGATATGACAAGTTTTCAGCTAATAGCTTTTTGGGAATCCCTCTGTTGGTACAGTAATACTATTTTATGCCTGTCAGATTGTGTTATATTTGACGTTTGTCCATGGATTCACCTAAAGAAAGAACAAATTATATATTTTTACAACAGGCTAATAGCAAAATACCCAACAATACAATTTAAAATGGGCTGTTTGTTAAGTTTTCTGTCATGTATTGACACAGTGCTAGTTAATCACTTGTGTTAGGGACCTTTTTATACTTGAATGATTCATAGGTGAGTGTTAAGTGGCTTAACAAACAAACCAACAAAATCCTGTGAAAATGGTCTGGTAAAAGGACTGGACTGAAAAAGCAGCTAACATCCAAGGAAAAACTTTGAAAGACCTTCAGAAAACCTGTAGAACTGTTGCTCAAGAACACTTTCAAAACTCTGTCTTCTTGGAAGCCAATTATAAAGAAATGAGCAGTGACTCAAGACTTTTGCACATTACTGAAGGTAAACAAAAACAATAGGACAAAACTATTAGGCAAAACTAATCTGAAATTTAAAAAAAAACAACATAAATTAGTATAAATTTAAGTACATAAAGATTATAATTGTCACAATTAGCATATTAAAGAGAGGAGAGAACCCAAAGTGCAGGACTTCTAGAGGCAGGTTTGAACTAAAAGTGAGCTTTATTAAAAGTTGATACAGTCCAAAGGGATAAACAGGAACAAAACACTAAACTAGACTTGACTTGGATAACATGCCATAGACCAAAGAGCTGAGCAGCAAACCAACGGGCATGGCAGAGCCATACAGGGAAGACTAACAACATGACCAAGAACACAGGAAAGACGGAGCATAAATAGACACACAGACTAAGGACAGAGTGGCAACAGGTGGGGAAGGGAACACAGGTGATAACAATTAAGGGCAGGAAGTAAAAATGAAAACAATGCACAGGGGGGACAGAAACCAAAGTAAAACAGAAAACAAGACTACACAGCATGACACTGAACTTGACAGAAGACAAGAACACAGCAGGGAGACACTGAGGGAACTAACCTGAATAAACACAGAGTATAAGAGACATAACCATAAACAAAGGAGGGTTCAGCGGAGGATAGTAATAAACAAGGGAAGCAAATTCAGATAACTGAGAATACAAAGCCCAGAATAACTTAATAAACACATAAAATCACAACAGAAACACATGACCATGACACTAATAATATAAATAAATGTTACAAAATCAGCAAAGTCAAAACAGAATTTAAAATATCTTACTAAATATGGTAAAATAAAATTGCAAATATTATATGAAATTCATTTGAGTTTTTATGTTTGTTTTTATTTTTTAAGATGTATGAGGGGACATTTTAAATACATCGCAAGCAAATGACTTTTCAACAGAATGAAGGAGTTTATTTCTTAATTTTTCTCAGAAGAACCAGGATTCTTGGGTATATCTGATGAGATGTTTGTTTTTGCATTTGGCTCAGAGGCAAGTTGTGTAGCTGACTCTTTGTGTATCTCTGCCCTTGTGTCCTGTTCCTTGCTGGTGTCTTTCTTCTTTTCATTTGCTTCAAAATCTGCATTGCTGTTTGTCTTGTTACTCACAGGACTGCATGTGGTTGTGTCTTTGTTTTCTTTTGCTCTTTACCACAATTCCTGCTCATCTTGCTGTGTTTTTCTTTTCCCTTGCACTAACAAATAAAATCAGGTTTTTAATTTTTTATATGATCATATTATACGTGCAATACTGATAAACAGATGCATACTGAAATTATTACAAAACAGGTGAAAAAACCTTTTGCTGAGCTGCTGTTTCTCGTGGATAGCGAGCAATTCTTTCCATCAGCTCAAGAGTTTTGAGCCAGTCCTCATGCCAGCTCCTCACACTATAGCAAGGTTTGCACTGACTCAGACGAAACTCAATCATTTCGTTCTCCTTGGCAATATTGAGCAGCTCCAGCCTTCGCTTCTCATTCCCAAGGCTACATTAAAAGAAAGAAAAATTGTACATCTTGGTCTTTACTTTCAAAATCAACCTTATTCCTTTAAAACACTTGTTCTGCCTCTGACATTTCAAATCTTAACCAACCTTTTCTTCTTATAGTAATTCCTGTTGTCAACTCCAGATGTCTTCATAATGTATGATATTTTCTCTCTAAGCTTATCGTTTTCTCTCTGAATCTTCATCACCCTCAGCTCTTCAAGCTTAATTCAACAAGTGATTAGAAACAGTCATACTGGAGGAAGAACCTGGTAATTTTAACTAGATGTGCACTACCAGTCAAAAGTTTGGACACACCTTCTCATATTTCACACTTTTTTCTTCGCTACATAATTCTACAATGTAAATAGCCATAAAAATAAAGAAAAACCATTAAATGAGAAGGTGTGTCGAAACTTTTGACTGGTAGTGTATATAAAAAAACTGTTCAGAAACATTGTTATTGCATTGTATCACTTCAGGCTTAAAAATATTCTATATTCAATGGTGGGGAAAAGTATATTTACTGTAATTATAATTACTATTTCATTTGGTTCTATTTTGAACAAAAAAATAACAACCTTCTTATGCTTGGGAGCCAGGTGACTATATATCTTTGCTGGAGCCATGTTTATTGTTGGGTTAGCCGTCTTCACCTTGAGGAAAAAGCAGATACATGTCTGTCTGAAGCAGTGAAGAGTGATAATAGTGACTTTAGCATAACTAGATGAAACGAAAGGTACATTTTATTAGTTTGTGACTAGGAAATAGCTAAATAGGAAAACACTATGACAAAAGTTATTTAGCCATTTTCTCCTAACTCTATTTCTGTGTGCATCATATGCAGACTTGTCCCATTTCTGCTGCAGGAACTTGTTTACAGTGGGAAGCAAAGGTACATAAGCCAGATTCCGAGTCCTCGCTCTGTAAAGAGAAAACAGGAAACAAAAGCTGAAAATCTATATGCCCCTCACACTTATCAGAACAAAAGCAAACACATGCTTTTTTAATATAATTTATGAAGACCTGAACTATGAAAAAAAAACATCTGTAAGAGAATTGCTCTCTAATGGCACAAGGTGGCAGAAATTGTGAAATTTTGCGAGAATACATGAAAGTACTGGGATGCTCAGTCTGGAGTCTGCTGCAGGTTGGCTTTAGCAAGCAAATATAAACTGCACCTTGGGCTGCTCCCTTGTATTTTCCCCAAGGGGTTGCCATAGCAGATTAATCTGTATCAGTAATTTGGCAGATGTTTTATACCAGATCCCATTCCTGACACAAAATTAGGTAACCAGATGTCCCTTTTTATGTGGGACTGCAGAGTATTTTTGTCCCTTGTCCCTTTGTCGGACAACTTGAGAGAATGCCCCACAATTTGACTGGATCTAGTTGCATAAGCTTAGTGACCGCAAAGTCACAAGGAACACAATTTATTATAAAATGTGATGAAAAGTTGCAAGTAGGAAGAGGGACATCTGGTCACCCCAGATACAACCCTTCATGGTGGGAGGGGCTTGTGCTCCTATTTTGATCTTTTCAGTGGTGTCACTTTCTTTGGCTTTTGCTTGCTGTTTATTTTCACTGTTGTGTTTTTGGAGAAACATGGTGGGACTGGATAGTTAGAGAAACATGGTGGGATTCATACTGTTTAAGGTTTGGGTAGGTCATGTCAGTCAAACTAATCCAGACTAGGAGTAACCATTCAGTATGATGAACTGGGCCCTGGTGCAAATACAAGTCCTGTTTCCACCCAACCTGCCTTTAACTTTCTCCCAATAATTTTTTTCTGTTTGTGTTGCCTACCACTGTGGGCTAAAAGATCCACAAAGATTACACAATTCAATCTGCTGATTTACAGAAAAGTAGTGACCAGGATAAAACTTAGCTGTCTCCATCTCTCTCATATATACTTACTGGCCACTTCATTAGGTATGTTTGTTCACCTGCTTGTTCACCTGCTTGTTAATGCAAATCTCTAATAAGGCAACTACATGGCAACATTTCAGTGTATTTAGGCTTGTAGACATGGCCAAGATGACATGCTGAAGTTCAAACTGAGCATCAGAATGGAGAATGAAGGTGGTTGAAGTAACTTTGAACATACTTGTTGGTGCCACACGACTGGTCTAATTATTTTAGAAACTGCTGTTCTACTGGGATTTTCCCACACAGCCATCTCTAGGGTTTACAGAGGATGGTCCAAAAAAGAGAAAATTTCTAGTGAGCAGCAGTTCTCTTGTTGATACCATAGATCAAAAGTGACAGCTTCGAGGTGATAAGAAGGCAACAGTAACACAAATAATCACTCACTACAATCAAGATATTCAGAAGAACATCTCTGAATGCACAACAAGAGGAATCTTGAAGCAGATGGGCTACAGCAGCAGAAGACCACACTGGGTGCCACTACTGTCAGCTAACAGGAGACTGAGGCTATAATTCCAGAATGTGGTGGAAAAGGAGGTTTGCATTATGGATGTGCAGCTTACAAATCTGCAACTGCATGATGCTATCATGTCAATACTGACTAAAATATCTGAGGAATGCTTCCAGCACTATTTTGACTCTATGCCACAAAGA
Organism: Etroplus canarensis; assembly: GCA_015106775.1. NCBI lineage: Eukaryota > Metazoa > Chordata > Actinopteri > Cichliformes > Cichlidae > Etroplus > Etroplus canarensis. Next base: position 7,841 of record VUQH01020058.1, on the reverse strand, counting down.
ATTTAGATAGTTCTGAAGGCAACTTGTCCACCCTGGTAGTAATAAGATGTGTCTAATGAAGTGGCTGGTGGGTGTTCTCTCTATGTCTGTATTTCTGTATTTCAGTTGGGACTGAAAATGAGCGCTTGAGCTAAAGGAAGATAGCGCTGCAAAACATATATACAGCACTATGCAAAAGTCTTGAGCAACCCCTCATTTCTTTGTATTTTGTTTGGAAAATGGAAAATATGTGTAACAATTTATTGAAACATGCAACCATAAACGGAAATACCGTACATAAAGCAAAAACAGAGTTTGTACAATTCAGACAAGCTTGAAAGTCAATACTTGGTATGAACACCTTTATTCTTCAACACATCCTGAGCTCTCTTTGGCAAGCTTTCTTGTAATTTCTTTAAGCAGGCTTCAGGAATAGTTCTCCAGGCTTCTTGAAGGACATCCAAAGCTCTGCTTCAATAATGCTGAGGTCCCTTCATCACTCCATAAAACTTGTTGCTACTGATTTTCAGTCCAGTTCTTGTGTATTTTAGCATACCTCTATCTTTTCTCCCAATTTCCCTTCTTTAGGAATGACTTCTTGACAGCCACCCTTCCACTGAGATCATTTCTGATAGGGTTTTGGTGAACAATAGATGGATCAACTGAAGGGCCAAATGCATCTCTTGGGTCATATGTCAGGTCCTTGATCGATTTTTTTCCTGTTTCTTAAGGACATGACTTTCAGACACTGTTCATACATTGTAGGGTTTTTTTTTAGGCCTGACACTTCCTCTTGTGTCCTCTACTTGTTCAGTTTCCTCAGTGTTTTTAAGGACACACTGCACAACATGCTGAAATATGCCAAGTTTTCAGCTAATAGCTCTTTGGGTTTCACCTTGCACAGTGTTTTAATTTAGGGTTTTGAGTTTATGTGTTGTGATTTTGGCTAATTTCAGGCACGGGGGCTTTTAAGTGTTCTTAAACTTTTTTGTGTGAATTTATGTGTCCGTGATTTTATGTTGTATTTTTATATCAATTATTTTATGAGAATGCATCACTTGTGTGGCCAAATGTAATTTGATTGTTTTTTTATTATGACGCAGTGACAATAAAGGCTTTCTGTTTCTCTATGTTGGCAAAAAAAAAAATACTATTTTATTGCCTGTCAAACTGTTAAATTTTGGCATTTTTCATAGATTCAACTAAAGAAATGAGAACAAATGATGTGTTTTTACAGGTCGCTCATAACAAAATTCCAAACAATACAATTTGAAATTGGTTGTTTGCTAACTTGTCATCCTTTGTGTTAACTGCCTTTTTATGCTTGAATGAGTCATAGATCAGTGTTAAGTGGCAAAGAAAATAAACAAAGAAAATAAATCCTCCGAAGGTGAAAGGACTGGACTAAAAATGAGTGAAAAAGCAGCCAATATGCAAAAGAAATTTTTGAAAGACCTTCAGAAAGTCTGGAGAATTGTTGCTCAAGACTACTTCAAAAATGACCAGAAAATCTGGCTCCTTTGAATCAAAAAAATAAAGAAATGAGGGGTGGCTCAAGGCATCAGTACAAAAAGCAGAAGTCTACCAAGCAGTTTATCTAGAGCAATGACAACATGGATGACGTGCCTCCACTTCCTCCCATTGCACAAAAGTGAAGCCAAAATTTCATGTTTATAGGAGTTCTGTTATGCCATGTTTCAATTTTGGTGCAGGAGTCTGCGCAGTAGAGATTTGGTATGGAGTCACCTTAGCTAACTCCTGCTCACAACACTCTCTGAGAAGTAACCTAATACACCCCAACCTGACTGGCAGTTAGAGCTGCCGATCCTTAGATTAAAAACAAACTTATGAGACGGGAGAAAGGTGACCCTTTGAACTCAAATGAGCATGATAAAAGCTATTTAAAATTACACGAACCATCTTCAAAATGTGTCCAGTTCCAGTTCCAGTTGGAACTTAGGACCTATACTGAAGCCTGACAGATGGGAACGATAGAGACATTTTTGGCTTAATTTTTGAGGAACTTCAGGTCGTTCATGTTTTCTACAGTCATTGGTCTAGAGATGGAACAGTTTAAAAAAGTCGCAACAATGCATACAAATGCCACAGTCTATCAACAGGCAGTTGGCTCATATGCCTATAAATTAACTGGAGTAATAAATATGCTCACTAACTCATTGGCTCAGGCTTCTCTAACTTACCTTGCAGTTTG
>VUQH01020050.1:17688-35963 GCA_015106775.1 Etroplus canarensis | reverse complement strand
CCATCATATCAGCCAGCTCTCTCCCTTTACCAGTCATAGTCCCTACATTTAAAGTCCCTACTCTCACCTCCACCCTCCTACCTTTCCTTCTCTCTCTCTGCCTCCTAACACGCTTTCCCCCTCTCCCCCTCCTTGGTCTTCGGCCAGCAGTAGCATAGTTTCCACCGGCACCCTGTTGGCTAACGGCACCGGAGGCGGTCGTTGTTAACCCGGTCCGCGACCGATCCGGTATGGAAGTCGTGTTATGAATCCGCATATTTGATTTGGCAAAGTTTTTATGCCGGATGCCCTTCCTGACGCAACCCTCACCATTTACCCGGGCTTGGGACCGGCACTAGGACTACACTGGCTTGTGGGTCCCTGTGGCTGGTTTACAGTACATAATATCATCAAAAGCTTAAAAAAATCTGGAGACATCTCTTTGCACAAGGGACACGGCTGAAAACCAATACTGGATGATCATGCTCTCCAGGCCCTCAGGTGGCACTGCATTGCAAACAGGCACAATTCTGTAATGGAAATCACTGCAGTGCTCTGGAGCATTTCCAGAAATCATTGTTTGTGAACGCAGTTCACCATGCCATCCAAAAATTAAGGTAAAGCAAATAAGAAGTCATAAGTAAACATGATCCATAAATGCTCCCATCTCCTGTGGATCAAAGCTCATTTAAAATGGACTGAGGGCAAAGTGGAAAACTGTTCTGTGGTCTGATGAATCAAAATTTGAAATTCTTTTTGGAAATCATAGAGGCTGCATTTTTAGGACTAAAGAGGAGAGGGACAATCTGGTTTGTTATTATTACTCAGTTCCAAAGCCTGCATCCCTGAAAGCCTTACATATTACAGCATACTGCAGCAATTACAACAGCATGGCTCCACGGTACAAGAGTGCTGAACTGGCTGCAGTCCAGACTTTTCACCAACTGAAAATAATTGGTGCATCATGAAAAATTACAAAGAAGACCAAGGACCGCTTAGCAACTGAAATCCTATTGAAGGCAAGAACATTCCTCTCCCAAAGGTCCAGCAGCTGGTCTCCTCAGTTCACAGATGTTTATGGGCTGGTGTTAAAAGAAGAGGGGATGGTACACAGTGGTAAATATTGCCCTGTCCTAACTGTTTTGAGATGTATTGCTGCCATCAAAGTGAAGATAAGCAAGTATTTTTCATGAAATGCAATTTCCTCCTGGGACTAATGAAGTATTTTGATTCTGAAATGGTAAAATGCCTCAATTTTAACATTTGATATGATTTATGCATTCTTTTGCAAATAGAATATTGGTTTATGAGATCTGCAAAGTGTTTTTATTCATATTTCACACAACATGCCAACTTTTTCGGAACTGGGGTTATAATACTATATTTTGAAATCAGCATTGTTCATTCACACTTTTTTTTTATCAGTGTGCCAGATTCAATGTTTTTTATTAAAATATTTTGTCTAATTACTTTTAAGCCTCTTAATATGTAGGACTATGTATTTAAATGGTTGTAATTAATAAGCCGTTAATGCAATACATTCTGAACCTCCTGAATCAAAGCTGAAACTCTGAACTTCTTAACTGTTTTATTTAAAATCCACTGTGGTGGTGTACAGATGCATCATTACAAAAAATTGCTGTTGTTCAAATACTTCTGTTTTTCATCCCTGTACAGTACATTGTTTTAGGTTGTACAGATCTAGACCCACAGGCATTTGATACCAAGAAACAGCTCAGTGATTTTCTATCTATATTAAATTAAAATCAATGCTTGAATTAAATAATTTATTCAGCTACTGTATTATTCATGTTCGGTCAATGTGGTGCCAATTCAGACCACACAAAGAAAGTCGACAACAACAGTAGTGCACTTCAAGGAAATGTAACCAGCTACTACAACAGCATCATTGTTATTTAATTTAGACAATATTCATCTTAATTTTGTTTGCATCTCTAGTTTAATCACTTCCATTGTATTATTGTTCCTAAACTATCATATGAACATTTCTCTAATACACACACTGTAACTGACCAATCCCATAGTTTTGATGTCATCACTTAGCAGTAAAGGGAAAAAAAGACGCAAATTCCTCATAGGGATGAGTAAATGATTTAGTCAAACACAGGATGGCACAAAAGTTATTGACGACTTATAATTTTTAGACAAGCCTAGTGCTGAGAGAGTTGCATCAGAAAGAGCATCCGGGGTAAAATCTTTACCAAATCAATTGTACAGATTCATAATACGATTTTTATACCTGGATAGGTCAAGGCTCAGGTTAGCTACTGTTGGCCAAAGACAAAGGAGGAGGAGATGGGGAAGGCATGTTAGGAGGCAGAGAGTAAGAGAAGGAAAGGTGGGAATGTATATAAAGGTACTATGAATAGAAAAGGGATAGAGCTGGCTGATATGATGGAAAGAAAGAAGGTAAATATATTGTGTGTGCAAGAGATGAGGTAGAAGAGAAGCAAGGCCAGGAGAATTGGAGATGGATTCAAACTGTCCTAGCATTGGGTACATAGAAAGAGAAATGGACTAGGGGCAATCTTAAAGGAAGCATGTTCTGGAGATGAAAGACGCCATTGCAGCATGCTCACAGATGTAGCCCAGTCAGTGATCTTGTGTATGGCATAAATACACAACAGTATTAGTACAAATTCCAAATTCTTTACTGTGTGATGTTTTTTTTCAAATTTAATCATTTTTCTGATGTTGCTGACCCAAATACAAATAGACACAAAACATTTCAATGTATTGTTTTTCTGTCAATAATAATTTTTGGAGAAGATCATTCACAATTGGATTTCTGACCTCTTGAGATGATGTGCCAACTTTGATTAAGCCTTACTGAAAACAGCAGAAATCTCAGTCAATGTGTCTGCTACCTTATTGATCTAGACATTGGAATGAAAAAAGGAGCAATTAAAAAATTCAGTAAGTATTTAGGCTGTGTTAGCATTCCACCTAAAGTGTACAGGACATTATTACAGGGTTCACTTAGTATCCTGTGATTCCCCTGCTAAGAGCAGCAATTTTTGGACAGCATTTAATCTGGTTTGCTATAGCATTAGTATAGTTTTTTAACTATTTTGGACTTGTGTTCAGAGCAATGTGCATTTAAATGTTATTGGAAGTGCAAGGAATTGGCCAGGACATGTCTGTACACCAGTCCAGAGGAAACAGAAGCCCTTCTATTCCTTCACAGAGACTTTAACTGAACAGAAAATGACTAAATTGCGCTAGGCATGCTTGTACAGGTGTAGCAATGTCTCTGCTTGTCACGTTGTATTATGGTTTCGTAATTGTCAATAACATTGCTTGATGGATACAAAGCACTGACATTTTTTTTCCCCAACTATCATGTGTTTCAGCAACAAGAAGCTACGGACACCCCCTAACTTTTTCATTGTGAACCTGGCAGTCAGTGATTTCCTCATGGCAGTTACACAATCACCCATCTTCTTTGTTAACTCTCTTTACAAGGGTTGGATTTTTGGTGAAACAGGTATTTTTCTTACATTTATATATACTGCATTTACTAATGCATTAATGTGTTAATGTAAATATTAAGTATGCTATACATAGTTTACTTGAAAAGATATTAAATGTAGTATGAAGTCAAATATTCGATGGGCCTTTTTGTATTCTGTTTTTTTTAGCTACATATCATTTTACTTCCTTCAGCTGCTCCCTTGTAGTCATCATTTTACCATTTAAACTTTTTATTACAAACTTACTTTTAAGCGCTATAACAAAGGAATTTCCAAACTCTGGGTTAAAATAAATATTTTGTATATAACTCATATAGTACACATAGTATCCATTTTAAGTTAAGAATATGTTGCTGCTGGTTGAAACAAGAAAATAATAAATATACTGCTTTTTTAAATCTACCCCCACAGGATGTAAAATATATGCCTTCTGTGGTGCTTTATTTGGAATCACCTCAATGATAAACCTTCTGGCCATCTCTGTAGACCGCTATGTTGTTATCACCAAGCCTCTGCAGGTCTTACAATGGACCTCCATGAGACGCACTTACCTGATCATTGCCCTTGTCTGGCTATATTCATTAGCCTGGAGCCTCGCACCACTTTTAGGGTGGAGTAAGTGACTTAATCTCTTCCTCTTTACTCTTTTCAAGCAACTGTCCTCTTTATTATACTTTATAATTAGATTTTTTCATTTTTTAAAGGTTCATATATACCAGAAGGCCTGATGACTTCATGCACATGGGACTATGTGACATCTACTCCAGCCAATAAGAGTTACACTTTGATGTTGTGTTGTTTTGTATTCTTCATCCCTCTTGGCATTATATCCTTCTGTTATCTCTGCATGTTCCTGGCAATTCGCCAAGCAAGCAGGTAAAATTAGCAATGAAGTTGACAATACATAACTAATAAATAATGCTGTTATTTAGGAAGCCAGCATACACAGTTGAAACCAGAAGTTTACATACACTGTGTAAAAAGACACAAACATTTTTTCTCACTGTCTGAAATTAAATCAGACTAAACTTCTCTAGTTTTAGGTCAGTTAGGATTGCCAAAATTATTTCTATTTGATAAATGCTGCAATAATGAGAGAGAATGTTTCAAATTAATGTTTGTTAAATATGGTCTTCACTGTAAAGTACCTTACACACTACACTTATTTATTTTTATTTCTTCCCATCTGCAGTGTGCATGCAAGGTTTCATCAAAAGGTTTGAGAATTCTGCTGCTTAAAAGCAAAATGATGTTTTGCCACTATCATCTTCAAGGCTGGCTCTTTGTGAAGTGCTGCACCACTCCCAGTACCTCTGCTACATACAGATGGTTCTCTGGAAGTCCTGTTTTGACCACTTGCATGTAACCATTTGGATTTCACTTTGACTCTTAAACAAACATCAACTTCCATCCATCCATTATCTTCTGCTTATCCAATTCAGGGTCACAGGGAGGCTGGAGCCTATCCCAGCTGCCATAGGGTGAGAGGTGGGGTACACCCTGGAAAGGTCACCAATCTATTGCAGGGCTAAATAGAGAGAGAGAGAGAACGTCACACTCACACCTAGAGCCAATTTAGAATCGCCAATTAACCTACTGTAATACCACATGTAGGATTGTGGAAGGAAGTCAAAGTACCTGGAGAGATTCCATGCAGGAACACATGCAAACCCCACACAGAAAGGCCACAGCTGGCTGGTGGATTTGAAATGATGACCTTGCTGTTCTGAGGCAATGGTGATTACCACTGTGTCACTGCAAACATCAACTTGCATGCAAAAAATATGCTTGCAATATTACATTCACAGGACTGGACACTGAATCTGTCTCCCAGGGGTTTCAGAGTTCTATTGTAACATCCTGAGGCCTCTAAGGGAGATTGTACCATGCTTCAGCTTCCAGGACATCAAAAAAGCAGGAGTTCATTAGCCATACCAACACAATTTTGGTTCACCACCTATCATAACTGCCAAATGTGTCTCTTTGCAACTTTTTCCTCTAACATAAAATAACATTAAGGATTTTTAAATCTTATTCACTGTTTTAATCTTATTCAGTCAGTGAAAGGCCCTACAGTTGAACATATACATACTTTGGGTGCTTTTCTTCTGCTTTTCAGAACAGTGATCATGCTTTGCTTCTTTATAGGCCCTCTCCTCATCAGACAACTGACCATTTTCTGTCCTTATTTAATTCCACCTGTTTGAATATCCTCAACTCTACTGCCCCTCTCAAAGTTATTCATTTTAAGCCTAAATCTGAGCCTAAATAATGTTACCCATTACTGCTACCCCATAACACTCTGACATGTTTGTAGGAAGGCAGAAAATAAATGGAAAAAGTACAAACTACAGGTTTTTTTTGAAGTACTGCGAGAATCTCTGTCTAATCATCAGAAAGCTGTCAGAGCAGCAAGACAAAAAGTATTTCTCTTCATATTATTCCTAACAACTGTCACAGGCCCAGTATTTTGTTTAGTATTATTAATTCTGTTGTTAATCCTCCTGGTGATGCTCCGCTTGCACAGTTTCAGAAAATGTGTTAGGTGTTACCGAAGTTCTTTGCTGACAAAATTGCTGGTATCAGTAACCCTTCTTCCAACACACCATGCTCTGCTGTGTTTGACTCTTTGAGCCTGTGTCTTTGTCAGCTGAAGTAGTTAGCCACATGAAGGCCACTAAATGTCCCCTTGACATCATTCTCTCACTTACTGAAGGATATTTTTGACACTATAGCGATGAGTGTAGTGTTAATTATTAATAGTAGTATTTTATCTGGGTCTGGTTCTGCTGATTTTAAACATGCTGTGGTGGAGCCTATTCTTAAAAAGCAAAACCTAGATCCAACGGTTTTATCCAACTTCAGACAAATTTCTAAATTGTCTTTTACTTCTAAAATATTGGAGAAAGCTGTTTTTCTTCAGATCAAGTCCTTTTTAGATAGAGACGGAATTAGTGAAATATTTCAATCTGGTTTTAAAGCACATCATAGCACTGAGACTGCAGTTTTAAAAGTTTTAAATGATCTTTTATTCATTACTTACCCCAGGATGCTGCCATTTTTGTGCTTTTAGACCATAGCATCCTTTACAATTAGCTGCAACATGCTGTTGATATCAAAGGAACAGCTCTGCAATGGTTTACATCATACTTTAGCAACAGATGCTTTTCAATTAGACTGAGTGTCATATCATCTTCAAAGAATTATTTTTTATGTGGGGTCCCTCAGGGGTCCATTCTTGGCCCAATTCTTTTTACACTTTATATGCTTCCGCAAGGATCAGGCCTTAAAAACATGGCACTGCCATTGAAACGCAACATGAAAACCCCTGCTAAGGGACATTAGGACATGAATAGCCTTGAAATTTCTTAATTTAAATGAAAATAAATTGGAAGTCATCCTGTTTGGAACCCCTGACCTCCACAACCTTGACCCCTTAACAAGGTATGAGGGCCCCTTCACATCAGGACCTCCCCATCATAAGACACTTCTTAATGTCATTTGAAAACTTATTTTTTTCACTTTTTAACCATGTTTTCTTATTCTCTTTTTTTAAAAAAACATCTGTTTTATGCTATCTTACTCTCTTGGCTGTGCAGCACTTTGGTTAACAGACGTTGTTTTTAAATGTGCTTATAAATAAACCTGACCTGACCTGACCTGACTTACAGAGTCACTTTGATTAGTGTGCACTGCAAATTCTCACATACAAGTGGTCAAGCCTAGCAAGAGCACTGGGTTTGGTGCGGTGCTTCACAAGGAGATCACCTGAATAGTGTACAAATATAGGTATCATTTTTGCGTTTTAAGGGAGGGAAATTCAGGAAAATTTTGATAACACCTCTTAATTTTTTTTTTGCTTATGTTTTACATATTTTGTCATTTTTGCTTCTAAGCCAGGAGCCGTCTGTGTGCTACCTCAGTAGCTTTTACATGTTTGTAAATTCATCAGGATGTGAAAAAGACCTCCAACAAATTGTAACCGCCTGCAAAATTCAGCCAAATTTGTCAATCTTTTGATGTAATTTAGGAAACACAAATTACCACAGAAAAACCACTGACTATTGACCTTGAGGTCACTATATTTCAGCTCAAATTCCTCTTCCATCATTTCTAGCTTCCATCATTGTGATGTGAAACTGGTTTGACATGGTCCAGTGCCATTCATCCTGATCTGGGTAACAAGTAGCAAAAAACCTATAAGTAAGAGACAGGGTAAGAACTGTTGCCTGCTTGCTCTGCTTGTTATGTTGCTTGTTTTGCTATTTAGGATGTGTCTTACTGTGTTAGCAGTTGGGTCAATGGCTTAGTACTACACCAAGGCCTAGTAGCCATCACAATTTGGCTGCTGTCAAAGATCTTTATGTCTGCCCGCTCTTCCTGCTTCTGACATGTAAGAACTGACTATTTACTTGCCACCAAATATATCCAACCCCTTTATAGGTATCACTGTAATGAGATAATTAATGGTATTTACTTGACCCCTCAGTGCATTTAATGTGACGGTTAATCTGTTAATGACTTTAAAAAGTACGCACACTAAATTTGTGTAAATTATATTAACTTAATATATTAACTACAATTCTTTCTTTTCTAATAGAGATGTGAAGCAGTTGGGCAATCAAGTGAGGAAGTCTACACTGATCCAGCAGCACTCCATCAAGACTGAATGGAAGCTAGCTAAGATTGCCTTTGTGGTCATCATAGTGTTTGTGCTGTCCTGGTCACCCTATGCCTGTGTCACTCTCATTGCATGGGCTGGGTAAATACGATATGTCAGGCAATTTATGATTAGAACTTATCTTTAAAATAGAGTGAAACCACTGGGTATATACAGATAGTGTGAACCCTGTTTGAAAACCCTAGGTTGTACTTTGTAGTTTATCTCAATCATTAATCATATTCCACCATCTATAGAATAACATTGCTAATATCATGATGAAATATAATTCAGTAGTTTCAAGCTACAATAGGAGTATCATGGCTATTTTAACCTCTGTATGTCAATACTTTTCACATTTCAGATATGGAGGCATTCTCAACCCTTATTCCAAAGCTGTCCCAGCTGTTATAGCCAAGGCATCAGCCATCTACAACCCTGTAATCTACGCTATCATTCATTCAAAATACAGGTAATTCCAGTTATCCAATTATTTGGTAGTCTAAGTTTAATAAAGGAATTTAGCATTTTGCTGAGAGAATATGATTTCTTCAACAGGATCACTCTTGCAGAAAAAGTACCCTGCTTGCACTTCCTATCCAATGCCCCCAAAAGGTACTGCATATCAGTGTCACACAGTGAGTCCTCCCTAAGGGACTCAGTAGTGGTGAACAGTAATCAGTCATCAGTCTCTACAACCAAGTTTCACACAGTTTCCTCCACAACTACAACAGACACAGTGAGTATAGGACGCTGTACTAGTCTTTGAAGAATAGAAACAAACACTGAATAAGCAACTCCATTAGGAGTGTGCTTACAGAAGTATGATATAAAAGACACAGGGTGTATCAGGTCCATTTAAGTAGAATTCATTATGTTTGTTTTTTTGTAGTGACAGTGTTCTCTTTTGGCCAAAAAATGTTACTATAAATCTGTTTTGCAATAATTGCAAAATCCTTTTCTTGCACATGGACTGCATGAATAAATAACATTAACCTCGTTGCTACATTTTTAAAACAGAGGTTTGCAATTCAAATTGGAAAATATTTCAGTGAAGGGTTTCGACAATATCCTACTTACTTTACCCATCAGTGAATATTCAAAGCAGAATAATGTTTAACTCCTGTCTTTAATGATTTAATCTCCTATTTGTATTAGAATGTTCACTTGCTGGATACAGTACATCTGTAGTTGTAGTAGTTGCACTACAATTATAAAACCAGGACATCAGTTAGGTAGTGGCTCATCTTGCACAAGATCTATCACAACCCACAGGTTACTGTAATGTGTAAAGTACGGAAAGAAAGTAATATGCTATTTGTCTTTTGTTAACTGTAATGCAAACTAATGGAAATTAAAATCCACTGAGAAGTCACAGAGGCTCACAAACAGTCATATCCAATACAAATTAATCCCATTCACCAACAAATGAAAGTGTTTGAGTTCAGGAGCATTATGACTACATGGTCAGTAGTAACCATGGCCAAGAAATATGAAAATATGTGAACACATCAGCATGTCATAACACTGACACATTATCAATGTTAGCATAATGGTGATAGGAAGGTCCCAAACACACCTTCCTAGTGGGAGTCAACCAACAGAACCACTCCCTCTATGATCAACTGTGACTTTGACATTAATTTAGAGCACAATTTTGACAAAGATGCATTAGGCGTTTCACTAAAATCTGATCAATACTCTAGGAGGAGTAGCAATTTTTATGAAGTGTGGATGGACACAGGGATGGATGGACTGATGGATGCTCATCTTTAGCCAGATGAGCTAAAAAGCAGATGCATGTTATTATTGAGTCATTTCAGTAAATTCTTACCTTGCTTTCCATATATTTCTTGTAGCATGTTTGGAGTGATGTGGAGTTGGATTCTATTGATCAGAGCCTCAGTTTGACCTCCAGCTATTCCCTTGGAACTCTGGGGGACAAAGAGTATCAGTCACTGACAAAACACACACAAAGAAAGAAAAAACTAAGCCTACAACAGCTAAGGTAGGTACTCATAATCTGGATTATTGATTTCAGATTCAAATGGTGGGCAAGTCAGTCACTTTAAAGGGACATTATGTCCTTTTCCCACAAAGGCCTCTCAGACCACAGTTGTAACCACATCTACTCCCTGAAACTGCCAAAAGAATAATGCCTCTAACCTACAGAAGAAGGAGGAAGGACAGTCTTTAAATCTGGAATACACCAAAGGAGGCACAAAGGACAGAAAAGGTCAGAAAGAAAAACATGAGTGTAAGGCTCTCATATAGCCAAAAATGGAATAAATTTTGAATGTGTAAATTTTTGTGCCATCTTCACACTTAGCTTAAAGGAGCAGCTTTTGAAGGAAGGCTATTTTGCAAAGAAAATTTAATAAAGCTGAGAGAGAGCTGTTGATTCACTTATAGCCCCCAGACTGTTGTTCTTAACTATATGAGGCTATACAAAGATTAAATAAAGAAATACCAACTTGTTAAAATGTTAAATATTTTAGAGATGTACCAATCTAATATTTGGACTGGATAATTATTCCTGACTCAAACAGCTGATGGGGAATCAGTGACAATGAGCTGATCTGTTAGGGTAATCTATTCAATCCAATTCTATGTTGTTCTGCCATTACTGTGCCACTGCTTAGCAGCAGGGCACTGGCTGAAAGCAGGGGAGCTAAGACAGCATGGAGGAAGCTATTATCAGTAACTTCTTTGCTTTGTACATTTGTAGCATTTGCTAAAAAGCTGTGGTCAAGTGAGAAGACAAGACTGAAGGCATTTGCGCTGCTGCTTTCCTTTTTGGCTTCTCTCGTTATCTTGCTGCCATTCATGTTATGTGTGGTGTTTTTTGGGGAGCTTTAATTATACAGTAACACAATATGTTGTTGTTAACTTGATTACCATTATTTCAATCTTTTACCAGCTCCACTCCACAAGGAATATGTGTGATGTGTGAGCAGGTGCACAGTGAGAGCAGGAAAAAGAAAAGCTAGTTCGACTTTGGAATGAGAGCAATATACTGTAATGACTCTCACACTGAGGTGAAACAAGACTAGAGTAAAAAAAGTAAGTGACTAACTTAAATACATTTTAACATTTTTTTTAATAACTTTGGTCCTACTGTCATTTATTTTTCTTATATATACGCATAAATTCAGTAAATTTAGACTGGATGTTTTATTGGTTACATTTTATTTTACAAATTAAGAAAGCAATGTTTAAATCAAGCCTTATGTTTCCTTAAGACTAAAATAATATCCTCATTCTCTCAGTCTCTCTCAGCTAAACAGGCATATCCCTACTTAAAATAGTGTGTGTGTGTGTGTGTGTGTATTTTAAATTTGTTATAAAGAGACTAAGGATTGTCTGTTTCTGAAGTGTATCTCATGTATTTAGAGAAAAAGTTAACTTTATTAATTTGTTTACTTTATAATTGAGGCTATTTATAAAACCTTTGTTGCATGCCTTATAAAATATGGTCATTGCTGTATTTCATGTAAAAGTCCCTGCTCTAACAAGTTCCTTATGGTTATAACCTATCTTACTGAATGTTATACAATTTCCAGTGCAAAACTACATAACTAATACAGACAGTATCTGCTGACAGTATGCACCATAATTACAAAATGTGCACTGAAGTGCACATTATGTGCTTTACAACCCAAGACACTAACACACTTAGTCCAAAGGCATAATTTGAATTTTTTTTCTCAAAAAGAAAACATTCTGATCCAGCTTGCATCACAGTCCCATCCAAATGCTTTTGTACCACCCAAAACCTTTCACTCTATTTTGGGAATAGTGTTTTTTTTTTTAGGGATCACAGATCCAGCTTTTTCCAGTTCCAATCCAATATCAAGACTTTGGCCAAACCAAGATCCTTTTATCAATTTGCAATTAAGTGAAAAACTGTTGAAAACGTACAAATAGAAGTCGTTGGTATAACAGGAGGGAAATGCCTCCAAACAACTCTACTACTGCTACTGCTGTTGCCTGACCAACTAAGCGCAGAATAACATAGTACTGAATTTAATGGATCGGAACATGGATTGGCTCATTGTCGCTAAGATCCTATCCAGATTTTTGGGTCAGAATTGGACTGATATCTGATCCAGGTACTGGATCAGTGCTAGGCTGACCAGATCCCAACAAAGTAAATGCAGGGCAGAGACTGCGTTTGTGCGGGAAAATGTGGGACACGTTAACAATGCCAGAGGGTGAGCTAAAATTTTGATATCTAACTTAAAAATAAAAACATGATAAAGTGTGCAGGTTACAGGTTTGACATTCAGTGTACAAAGGAAAAATGTATTTATTTGAATGCAACATTTTAAACATCCTTGCTAAGTTTATACAAAATGGATGAAAGAAAGCTAAAGTTTTTAATCATGGTTACATCATCTTTTTATACTCTTGTATTCTTTCTCTATGGAATTAAATATTAAGTGAATGTTATTTCATCTACAGTTTCAGTAGGAATGCATCCACAGATTGGTACAGCTCTTATGAGCCATACATTAAAATGTTTACAATTATTGGCCAGTTATTACACACAAATATAATTGTGTCACTTCATGTCATTTTCCCTTCTGTGAAACTAAAAAATAACACTAGCAAAAAGCTTAAAACTTTCTCTCAGTATAAATTTTGGTTTCAGTTTCTTGAAATTTGACTATTGGCCTGTAGTTTTCCCTGATAGACACTGCACTGGCAGCAAAGGACAGGTTAACCTGCACTTGACTTTAATTAAACACATTCTCTGCTTTCTTCATATGCATTAGGCAAAATCCAGACTTTAGAAAAGTGCGTGTCCTGCAGAACTGATCAAAATGTGGGGTGTCATCTCAATACATAGGATGGGGGAGGAGGAATAAAAATTATCTGCAATCCCACAGAAAGAGGGACATCTGGTTACCCTAATCAGTGCATCTCTGTTTTCTAATGAGGTGTTTTGCAAATCAAACTGTGTTAATATAATGCATTTCCTTTGCCAAACAGTAAAAAAGACGCTCAACACATGGACCAATTTTTGATGGTACATGCTCTCAGGAACAGAACTGTCACAATCTTGGACATTATGTATTAAGTTTTTGTTCAAATATTTATGTGTGTATTTGTTGTTGTAAATAAAGTTTCCACATGTTCTTTGGTAAATAAGTTACAGTGTTTACTTTACTGACATTACTTTAATCTAAAGCAAACACACATTAACAAGCAATTCTATTATCTGATTTTAGATAAAAGTGCTTTTTAATTTGCAGTAGTTATAAAACCTAAAGGGCTTCTTTTATACATTGTTCATACTTTGTCAGTTGTTTTATAAAGAAATGTTGTTATCAACAAACATAACTTTTAATATAACCTGTTTTGCATAAAAATAATTTAATGGAAATGATATGTAAAATTTTTATATATCCATTACAGCACCTGCATTATTAACATGCTGTTCATTCATTCATTCATCTTCTTCCGCTTGTCCAATTCAGGGTTGCGGGGGGTGATGGAGCCTTTCCCAGCTATCATAGGGCAAAAGGCAGGGTACACTCTGGACAGGTTGCCAGTCTGTCACAGAGCCAGCACAGGGAGACAAACAACCACTCACACCTACGGTCAATTTAGAATTGCCATTGAACCTAACCCCCATTGCATGTCTTTGGAATGTGGGAGGAAGCTGGAGCACCCGGAGAAAACATGCAAACTCCACACAGAAGGGTCAAAGGCAGGCGGCTGTTGAATTTGAACCCGGACCCTCTTGCTGTGAGGCAACAGTGCTAACCACCGTGCTGCCCGTTCGTATTTCTTATTTTTGAAAGCTGCACATTTTTTTCTGTATGACTTTTCGGCATACAATGCATTAGAGCAGCCAGACATTCAGAGTGGGGATAAAAACAGGGAATTGCATTGAACAGTGGTGTGCTGCTCCCAACTGCAAGAAAACACAACTGCATGTATTATTCAATTACAGTTCAAAATCTATTAAAGCAGTGCAGTAATGCAAACATTCAACAAAACTCTAAACCTTTTTACGGCTGGTGTGAAGTGTAACAGCTTCAACAAAGTATAAACTACCACAGCAAACCACCCCCTTTGAAATGAAAGATTTTAAACATTAACTAAAATTAAAAATTGTACTTTCAGACATAAAACAGCAAATCTAATCATACCTGTTGAGTAGACAGTAATCACTGATTGCCCAGTTCATCACAGAGATGCCGTCTTACATTAATAGACTATTATGTCAAACTGATCTCCCTAACAGGTATGTGTTGGGTAAGGAATGTAATGCCCTTTCAGCAGGGTCCCAATAATAAGTGATTGTTTTTGAAATTATTTGTTTGATGTGTGTATTTTACTTATCTGGCCATCAACTGTGTTTTATCCTTAACTGGCTCTCCTCCCCTAAACTGTACATCCGAGAGGTTCAGCAGGATTATACTGTTGGTTTTGCTACCGGTTGGTTTATGCTTGAAGCTCAGAGAAAGCCCAGCTGACCTATGCAGCAAAATACAAACATCTAACACAATCTACCTTCATGAGCTGTGAGTGCTTAATCATCACCTAGATGTTGTGTATTTAACCAAATATTTCTGTGTAAAAATAAAATACTGAGCTTTAACTTATACTGTTATATCTATCAGAAGTCAGTTAAGACAATGCTACAAAGTAAAAAGCACACTTCATGTTAAATGTGACACAGACACTTTAAATGACATTGAAAAATTGACAGTTAATTTATTATGATTCTTCATCTTTTGGCTGCTCCCGCTAGGGGTCACCACAGAGGGTCAACAGCCTGTGTCTCACCCCATCTCTTGCATCCTGTTCTCTCACAGCAACCCTCAGCACGTCCTCCTTCACTACATCAATGAGCCTTCTCTGTGGTCTTCCTCTGTTCCTCCTGCGTGGCAGCTCCATCTTCAACATCCTTGGTCCAATATATACACTATCCCTCCTTTGACCATCAAACCATCTCAACTTTGGCTCTCCAAACTGTTCAACCGAAACTGTCCCTGTGATGTACTCATTTCTAATCCTGTCCCTCCTGGGCACTCCCAGTGAAAATCTTAGCACCTTCAGCTCTGCTTCCTGTCTGTCAGTGTCACCTTCTCCAATCCATACATAATAGCAGGTCTCACTACTGTCTTGCAAACCTTCTGTCATGGTCCCCGTTACCCAGAAAAGACCCAGATGCAGGAAGCTCGTTCAACTGAGGTTTATTGCAAGGAAAAAGGGTGTAACAGAGATTAAATGGAATGTGCAAGGTGCAGGGGTGAGTCCAAAGGGTGGGCTGGGGGGTCCCAAGCGGTGGTTTCCAGTAAGCGGGTCCTGAGTGAGTTTCCGTGAGTCCAAGGTTTTTCCTGGGGGAGAGGAGAGCAGAGGTTAGAGGTGACCCAACAAGGCTGAGGCAGAGGGCAAGGGCTAGAAACTTCTGAAATGACTAAGGCGAGGCTAAGACTATGCTTTGAGGTAAGTCTAACAGCCAGGGCTGCTTACGCAGGTAAGACAACGATCCAGCGTCGGCCTCATGCTCCTCAGCTGGATACAAGGCAGCAAGGTGGATGAGCTGATGACCAGCAGGTGGGAGGAGGAGGTGTGGCAGGAACACACAGCTGGAATAGAAGAAGGTTAATGGTTCCCAGCCCAGCCCGACAGAACAGAGAGAGCAGGGGAGGTAGAAAAAGACAGAAGGGGCGGGGTCAGACCAGCGAGGGCAAGGGGGACCATGACACCTTCCCATTCTCTCTTGGTGCTATCCTTCTGTCACAAAGTGCCCCTGACACTTGTCTTCACCCATTCCACCCTACCTGCACTCTCTCCTTCATCCCTCTTGTGCTCTGTCTGCTGCTTTGGATGGTTGACTCCAGGTATTTAAACTCAATTCTCTACCTTTACTCCTTGCATCTTTATGACTCCATCTGCCACCCTCTCACACAAATGTATTCTGTCTCCGCTTCTATTGACTTTCTCCTGAATCCACCTCCAGTGCTCCTGGCCTTGCTTTCCTTCCACACAAAATATATTTACCTTCTTTCTCTCCATAATATCAGCCAGCTCTCTCCCTTTACCAGTCATAGTTCCTACATTTAAAGTTCCTACTCTCACCTCTCCACTTCCACCTTTCCTTCTCCCTCTCCTCCTCCTTTGTCTTTGGCCAACAGTAGCATAGTTTCCACAGGCACATTGTTGCTTAAGGGAGGTTGTTTTTCACCAAGGGCATGAACAATCTGGTATGGAAATCTTGTTATGAATTGGTATACTTGATTCAGCAAAAATTTTATGCTGGATGCCCTTCCTAACACAACCCTCCACATTTATCCAGACTTATAACCAGCACTAGAAGTACACTGGCATGTAGCACCCCACCCCCCAATAGCAGGGCTTGTGGTAATAATGGTTAACAAAAAAAATGCGGACACATTCCTGCCCTTTCCAAATAAGGGGGTGTAGCCAAAACCCTTCAATTTGAAATGACATTGTGACCTTAAAGGAATTTCTACCCCAAGGGCTTATATCTTATGGTCGTTTAGGTCTGTATCTATGGTGTCTGTGACCTGTGAGTGTGAACCTTGTACTTTACCTTTTTGACCACTAGAGGGTACACCAACACTAAAACCTGATTCCCTTCCATATTACAGCAGCCACATGATAAAAAAATAAAACAAAATAAGAACACATAAAAATTACAAAAAGATTTGGAAAGTACACATTCCAAATTATTGCAATGGGAAGCCTTAAGTACAATCCTAAAAGAATTTGGATGGGCTTCCTCAGCGAATTTATTGCAGACTTTGTGTAATAAAGCAACCACAAACAAGATCTGTCAAAGTCAAAGAATAAATTAATGCAGTTTGAATTTAAATAACAAGTGCATTTTTTTTAATTCAAACACCAATGCACCACACTAAACACTAATGCCTGCTGATAATTCAAAATACATTACAGCACGTCTGACCTGGACTGGTACACTTTAGTGGAAAACATGACGACTTACTTCACTGATGCAACAAGGGAAGTCAATGCTCTGTCAGATGCCTAAATAATTGCTTCATAACGTCATGCGACACTATCTCCCGCATACCTTGCAGTAACCACTGACAAGTAGCTGCTTCATTGGAATGACTTTCCCTTGACTCAAGAATACCAGTGAGACTATTTGAACTTCTTCATTGCACTGTAGGCCTAATTCCATTCCCAGGTAGACGTCACAGAGGAAAAATAATGGTCTGATTAGAGGTTTCTGAACATATTCTGCCCATTTAAGAACTTATGCCTACAGATACAAGTATTAGGAATCTCAACTTTATTCACATTAGACAGGATTTGTTAAGATTTATCTCATGAGAAAGCTGAAGGGGGCAGCTACAATTAAGCTGGGTCTATATTAATCTAACTGCCCTCTTTTAATTTGTTTTCTCATTGAAAGGCAAAGTTTGTTTCTCATACAACACACAGCAGATACTAATTAACACTTCTCTGTCGCAGGTGGGCGTCACCATGTTTTAAAAACGGTGCTAATGTATTTTAAAGAGTTATAGCAAAACAACACCTGAAAGCAATAATAATAGTGGCGAACAGCGAGACTACAAGATGCTGTCCACCACTTTCCTGAAAGGCCGCAGCTTGGTTTAGTCTCGGTTTTAGCGTTTCCCCACGCAGTGTGAACTTAATGCTAACCGTGCAGTTGCAGCGTGACGCGGTTTTTCACCTGCACCGCTCCGCTGCTTGACAAGCCCACGCCTGCAGCAGGCTTCTCCTCTCCCCCAGTGAGCTGAGAGCCCTCCCACCCGGCAGAGACTCGGGTTTGGCTTTAATGCGGAAGTTTGAGTTCCGCTCAGCCCAGTTCTTCACAACTGAGGACGGACCACAGACACGCTGCTTCTCTCTCTCCTCACCAAACCCGGCTTCACCAGGCAAGGTGAGTCCTGCACGACTTTCGAGCAGTGATTTGGGGAAAGCTGCTGCCCCTTTTACCGTTAGTATTTTAAAACTGCCTCGTGTTTTAGTTACACAGCGTTTCCAAGAATAACCTTTTTTTTTTAAAAAAAAAAAAAAAAAAAAAAAAAAAAAAAAAAAAAAATAACAAAAAAAAAAAAAAAAAAAAAAAATTTTTTTTTTTTTAAAAAAGGGTTTTTAAAAAAAAAACT